>JAYKAV010002662.1:1882665-1900049 GCA_035582835.1 Phoebastria nigripes | reverse complement strand
TTTTTTTTTTTTTTTTTTTTTTTTTTTTTTTTTTCTTTCTTTTCTTTTTTTTTCTTTTTTTTTTCTCAAGTAATTAATTTAGGTAGCAGCTATCTCATTTTCTCTTCATTGAGATCCAGTCCCTTGTTCTTCCAGCCCAGTTTGGCAGTGTTGTCACATGCCCAGGTACCTCATTCAGGCGATTCAAAAGTGCCCAAGGCAAACATCACTCTCAGAGTGATCTCCACCTCCCATTCTCAAGCCGACACAGGCTCTCCTCCCCGGAGAGATRGCCCTCTCCTCCAAAATTACGATTCCCTTTGCCTCAGATGCTGCAGCCTTTCCTTTGGAGGATATCTCAGCCCAGCCCAAGCTTCCTTGAGGCTGGTTGAACTGACAGGAACTGCAGAGCTTCCCAGCCCAACTGGATCAGTCTCTGAGAAGCTCTGTCTGACCCTCACTCCAGCCCCGTGCTAAGTCTGTCCTGTGACTTCACCCATTCTCTCCACCCGGAGAGACAAGTGAAGTGTCACAGACAGTAAAAGCCAGGAACAGTGTTTGGACAATCAAAGCCCTGCCCTTAAAAAATAACTTTTAAAAATAATGGCACGTATGAATAATTCCTTTGACTTAAAGCTAAACATGTGTGCTTGTGCTCACAGTACCCAACAGTAAAATCACATTGTCATCCAAAGTTTTTACCTCCATAATACAAAATTTTTGCCACTTCCAATATGAAATTGCTACTTTGGTAACAAAGAAGAATTCTTTAGATTTTCAAAATACAGACAAGGTCCCTATGGGCCATTCAGGCATAAAAGTCACCATTTACCAAAAGAAGGTTTTCTCAATCTGTATTTAAGCATCTCAGAAAGAAACTGGCCTCACAACCAATATGTTATTGCCTGGATCAGCATTTTATACATGGGAAAAAAAAAAGCAGAAAACTGTACCAAATGTAAAATGCTGTTAACTGTCAAGAAGCCATGAAAAGCACAATAAACAGCAAGTGTTCACTTCAGCAATTTGAGGCTGTAGAACGAGAAAGAAGGTCAAAACTAGCAACACCAAAACATACAAAACATAATTTATATTACTAAATATACCACGGTGGTAAATGCTTAAAGGGCTACAGATAATGTTAAGACCCGTTATTTTGGCCACGGGAACAATTATAAGAGAGGGGGTGGTCCTGGTAATGGGTCAGGATGAATGCGAGATCTTTCCCTCACCAGCACTGTCTGCATTTTCCTCCACCTTCCTCTGCCTCATCCTTCCTCTCCCCTTTGGAAGCTCAACCTGTCAGAAGAAGATGGGATGGAATAGAGCAGCCGTGGCTGCAAGACTCCCAGGCTCAGTGGTGCGGGGGAAGGTGAGTCCGAGAAACCATCCTTTGTCCATTTCTGACTTGGATGCTGTCAGGTTTCCCATTAGCAGCAGCGGGGGATGACTCACTGCTCACCGAATCCCCTGCACACCAGTGCCTGGACTGAAGCACTCTGCACACATACGCTGAGTCCRCAATGGAGCAAAAAGGAACCCATGGCTTCGTGTGGTGATGGGGACCACAGAGGYATGCCTCCCTCCACCCCTCCCTGGCATTCCCCAGTATTCTGCAGGATCCAGACTGCAGCATAAGGTAGGGCAGGCTGCTGGCCTAATTCCCCAATCCTCCCAGTCCACAGCAGTGCGATAAACCAGCTTTCCCAGCGCAGGGGATGGTGTCATGCTGAGCACACCTAGGTCATGCAATGCAGAGCCCTGTTAGAGATCCCTGGAACGGCTCCAAATGAGTAAAAGCATCCATAGCACATAATACAGCAGCACACAACGATAGTAGGTCAGGTCCTAGAAGCGATAAAACCACATTAGCAGCATGTAAAACTATGCTAAGTAGCCTCTCCGGTTGTGCCCTGAAAAAAAATAGCCTCCTCCGGTAGCTCTTTACTGCAACCGCTTGCATGAGCGCCTGTGATTTTTCAGTGCACAGCAAAAGCTCTTGGGGCATGGACTGTGCCCCTTGGGCACCGTGGGATGATGAGGGATGATATGGACCCTCGACAGCTCGTGCAATCAGCCACAGAGAGATACTGCTGCGCTTGCAGCAGAGCTTCCTTGCGCTTGGTATGTGACTGCCTGCAAGGCGCCTGGGGCAAGAGGCTTTGGGGCGCTGGAAGGAGCGATGCCTCCTTGGGGTTAAGGGCACTCCTTTGACCAGGAGTACAGGAAGTTCCTGAACTGAAGAAGGACGACTTGAATCCAAGAATAAGATTTAGAAATCGTCAAAACTAAAAATACTCTACTTCCCCAGTAAAGCCAGTGAAGCACAGCTTTTCCCCAAAGCCAACTTCATCATTATTATTAATATTTATTATTACTCTCAGGGCACATAAGAAAGGTAGATGGTCCCTGCCAAAAGGTGCTTACAAAGAGCCTAAATTATTTACAAGGAACCCATGTTTCTTCCAAGGGACACCATCCTACAGCTGATACTAGGATGAAAGGGAACCCAGCAGAGATTGCACTTTTGTTACACATTTTTCCAGCAAATAACTGATTAAAGTTTGCATTCCAAGTACAGTTATGCTGTAGGCTTATGAAAAATCTTCTCATTTGAAAGTCATTTTCCTCCYCTGCATCTAGGACAATCAGCAGCATGAAATAGAAAATAATAATAAATAAATATGTATCAGCGCAGAGTTCATGTTCAGGCAAAGCCAGGAGGCCTTGCATCTCTTGCTAAAGGACTCCAGTAACAGTAGGTTTGAAAGACTGAATTCTGATACTTTCAGTAAATGGAAGAAAATCTCTCTGGCTTGCAGGGATTCAACCATGATTTGGGAAGTTATCCTTCCTCCTCATAACCCTTGGTGTTCGGCTCATTGACCCAGTGCTTGTAGCTCACCTCCCAGCCTGGGCTTTCCCACAGAGCAGAGGGCTTCTCCCGAAGTCCTGGGTATTTCAGCCCAGCAAGAGTGTGCTGATGCCACTGAATATCCCAATGATGCCGTTTTGTTGCAGTCTCCAGCTTAAGATGAAGCGAGAGAGGAGCAATTTACTGCTTGGCTGCAGAAAGACAGTGACTGTAGGATGATGACTCTGGTTTTGACCCTGGTACCCTGGTATCATTTTCCTGAGTCCCAGTTATGTGTGAGCTGTTAGCAGAAACACAGAAGAAGGTGGCATGATATTGCAACCACATTTCATGGGGGAAAAAGAGCATATTTGCAGTTGCCATCAAGTGATATGATGTGGGAACACGTACCAGACTGCTCTGTATTAACGGCTGGGGGCTCATAGCCCCCCTTAGTCTGTCCTTTATTAAAAGGGATTCATCAAGGTTTGGTGATGGGAAGCAGATCTGTTTTGCTGAGGCTTTCTGCAGAGAAAGGATTTCACCCTTAATGAGATGTTGAGGACTTTTCCCTTTCCTAGTTTCCCAGCTCCCTCCAAATACTCGCTGCATCACCCTTCAAATCCCATGTTGGCCATGTAGTGCAGAGACTGTACAGTCACTCTCCCTGGGCACTGAAGGGCTCAAAAAAGTTTCTGTCTCCTATCCTATGTCAACCAAAATGTCTTGCATGTGCAAAGAAATGCTGCACACACTCCATAGTGCAAAATACTTTAAAAAAAAAAAAAAAAAAAAAAAAAAAAAAAAAAAAAAAAAAGGAAGCCAAGAATAATACATGTAACTCAGTTGCCACTGATAGAGCAGAAAGACACAGTGACAAAGCTATGAGAAAGCACACTGTAGCTAGAGACATTGCTGGCCTTTTTAAGGACAAGAAGGAACTTTTCAAATACATAAGGAACAAAACGTAGCCTGTAAGTACTGTCAGGCGCAACATCACGGAAAGGGCAGAAATGTTCAATACATATTTCTGTTGTGTACTTGGGAAAAATCCATGCAATGGAGCAATAATGCTGAGAATGACATTCTTTCCAATTTAAGAGCAATAAAGAAGTACAATACACACCAGTTTCTTTAGCTAGACTTTTAAATCAACAAGTCAGGATAATTGCACCCAAGAGTTACTACAGACTTGCCCAAGATGCACTCTGAATATCAATGTTGCTTTCCTAGGTATTCGGACACTGTTGAAAAGCATCAGAAGAAAACCACGGTTGTGGCAGTATTTTATACGGATAAACAGGAAGATCTGAGTGACTGTCGGCCTCTCTGCTTTCTGGGCAAAAGGGCAGAATAGCTGATGCAGGGCTTGGTTAATCAGGGCTCAGAGGACAGTAATATAATTTGATGGAAACATTACCCCTGTAGAGCATTTCAGTTCTGATGTCCAAAATGCAAGGATTATGGTGATAAATTAGAAAGGTTTAGGGAAGTATCACTAAGGACAATTACAGGCTGGAAAACAGGCTCATAGTAAATGCTGCAGAGAGCTCAATCATACCGAAGAGAAAGTAAAGGGATGAATTAATCACTGTACCAGCACCCTTGGACAAACGCAGCTACAACAATACTACTATTCCACATATTACAGAGTACTTTGCAGTCTGTCAGACTAAGATAGAAGAAATCCAGTGGCCAGGAACCAGAACAAAAGAAATATAAATTAGGTGTAATGTGCACACTTTTAAGCAAATAATTTAACCATGGTTTACCAAAGACTGATAATTTACCAAAGACTGAAGGATGGAAAATCCATCCCCCTCAATTCCTGTTTTCTAGACGGTATATGCTGTAGCTCAAACAATACTGATTATGAGGAGCCCTCTGCTATTCTGGAGACAGAGTAGATGATCACAGTTTTACTTTATGGTTTTATAATCTCTAAATTATGGGGTTGAGCCTAAATTTTATAGCCTTTTTTTTTTTTTTTATCCCACTACCAAATGAACAGAAAGGCACAAGCTGAAATCCCGTACTTGGGCTTGAAAACACTGTATGACACAGTGTGTATGGAGCTCTGTTATAAAATGCGATGGGAGGGATGAGAAAACTATCCCGTTAAAAATAAACAGATGCAACAGCAAAAAACAAACATTACTGGAAATGCAGACAGGCTCAGTGTCCCTTGCTGCAGAAAGATGGCTCAAATCTCCGCTCCTTTTCTGCTCCAGTGCCTGCTGCAGCCCGGCTGCCGTCGGGGCTGCGTTACAGACAGGCGAGCGTCGCCCCGCAACACCTCCTAATTGGCACCCAGCCTTCCAGGGAGTGGGAGATAGTCAGCCTAAAAATAGGCTGTCCTCTGTTTTGGCTCTCCCCTCCCTTCGTCCCCCTGCAAAGGCACAGGGCTGGCGGTCCAGCAAAAAACATCCCGAAAAGCAGCAGCCTCAGTGGAGGGAGCCGGGCGGTATTTTTGGAGATGGAGGAGTGAGATGGGGTGCTATCAGGGTGATGCCGAGCATCGCACAGGGGGTCCCTGCCTGACCTCCCGCTTCTGGGAAAGAGCGATTTCCACCACCTCTAGCACGGGAGCTGCAACCCGAGCCCCCCCGGCCCCGCTGGAGGTGCGGGGACAGAGCGGAGCCACACAGCCCGTCCCTGCCCTCCGGGATGCTGTCCCCAGCCGACCCACAGCCAAAGCAAAGCAGCTGAGCTTGGCTCTCGTGGCAGCTCCCCCGTTGTTCCCCACTCGGAAACTCTCTCCAGCCATCCCGTTATCCTGCAGAGGCCTTTGCTTCAACAGTCYGTGCAATTTCTGGTTCAAGGAACCAGCATTTACAGGCAGCAAAGCCTCACAGGATAGTTTTTAATAGGAATTTCATTGACATTGAAGATCCTTGTAGGACTTTGATGAACACTTGAACTTTAGTCTGACATTTAAGTCCCTAAAACCCTATATGAAGCCCAAATTAAGAGATCTTATACTTTGCTATTGATGCTTTCTCTCATATGCAGCCCTACAAAGCTCCCGAACATCAGTAACATTTCAGAAAGCATTGGTTCTGCTTTTAACTGGATACAGAAGTCAAAATCAATTAGAGATTGATCTCAATTCTGGTTTTTTTTTTAGTTTATTTTTAGYGTGCAGTTCAGTAACCAAAGTGAAGAACTGCAATCGATGAAGCTAACTTGCTTTTTGGCAAAGCTATTGCCTAGATTATAAGATGTTTTGCAAAGTTTCCCAAGCTCGTAAAGGCAACTGTGTAAATGTCACTTATAGAATTCTGCGGAGTGCTCTAACAGCAAGACTGATGGGTAGCCTAATATATTGTGTAGTTGCTATAAGCAATAATCTCCCATGCTAATCACAACTTTCACATTCATTAACATTATAGGAACCTCCTGAAAGAAATCATTTACCAGGGAACTATTCAAACATATGCAAAGCTAGCTATGACTATAAAACTAGCTTTCAAACTGGCATTGGGAAGAACATATCCAACATATTTTACATCCCACAGACCTAAATGTGCAAGGTGCTGCTTTTTGAGTCCTGTTTTGGGCCACGTGGTCCTGCAAACCACTGTGCGTGTTCAGCTGCTACAATTTAAAATGAGCATGAAGTGATGGTGCTCCACATTCAAGGTGAGATCCTGGTCCCCTGAAGTGAGAGGAGAAAATGCCCTTGCAAGAGCATTCCTCCACATGTCGCTGCTCAGCTTGTTTTCTGCCTGAGCAGGACTTTGGGTTAACATTGGGGAGGGATATACTCGACAGAACTCACTAAAGTTAAGGCAGTGTTACTCCTTGGCCACCCCCAGGGACCATCTCACCATAAAAACAGTACAGCTGGCACAATCCCCACCTTGGAAAATAAACCTATCAACCATGGGGCTGATGGGGCTGATTGGTGGCAGCTGTATGGTCGTGCAGTGCTGATCGGCAGCACTCCCTGCTTTACAAAGCTGCTATCAGCCCAGGGTTGAGAAGCTGAAAATGAAGGTGTCCAAGGGGAGTGCATGGGACGAGGAACCTCCCTGAAAGGGCTCGCCCACGCACAGGGAAATACCCTCTGCATTTTGAGGCGTGAGGGCTGCTGGAGCTGATGGGGACAACGTTGATGGTCCCTCCAGAACATGTTTTAAAACATCTTCCTCCTGGTTCTGGCAGACAAGCAGCCCTCCAAAATAACCTCTCTAATAGAGATAAAGCTTCTTAGCCAGGCCACCCGCTGCAAACCAACTCAAGGGCAGTAGCTTGCCATTAATATCCACCATTTTCAGTGCTGGGTGTGCACATGCCTGTGTTTTCCCTGGCTCCTTGTGACCTTTTAAACTCCAAAAGAATGATGCATGCAGTTCCCTCCTGCTCCTTTCCTCCTAGAGGAGGCTTGGCCAGCAAGGATGCTGCAGAGAACTGGGCACAGCTCATGACACACCTCTGCACTGGATCTGCCTGTGACAACCTCATGATGGTTCCCAGCCTCGCGCTCTCACGATTTATCATTTGGGGTCAGAAGACCCTGTTTCGGTTCATCAAGAAAAAAGGCAGCCAGCATGCATGCACGTCGCTCCCCTAGCAAGATGCTTAAGAAAGATGACTATATGCCAATTATGAGCTCAGAAAGCGCACCTGGCCATAAACACCCTATGCAATATATAGGGAAAAAAACATTTTGTTCTGCAACTGACTGCAGAGGGTGGGTTTGATTTATCAGGGAAGGCAAAGGCTGTTGCAGAGCGTGGCAAGGAGGAGGGGCCCGAAGGTGGCTCTCGGCCACCTCCATGCTCTTTGATCCCAGGGCCGTGCTGGCCACAGGCCAGTCCCCACTGTGGGCTGTGTTAATCTGCGCTGGCCGCCGGTGCCTCCCGGGAGGCTCAGTGGCAGCTGGGGATTACTGGGGTCAGGGACACCCTCCATTTTCCCTTCCTCGTACCACTCGCAGCCATGGTCAGGGCAAGGGCTGGGAGAGAAATAGCCACAGCCTCGTTGCAAGGGTGCACACACGTAGCGGGTATCATCCTCAGTGTATCCCCTGCTGCCTCTCATCTTGGTTTGCACCAGCTTCTTGCAATAGCTGGGCACACATGTCCCGTCTGATACCACAGATATGCCAGTTCCCAGCAAAATGGGGAGTATGCAACTGGTGGAGCTGGAAATTGCATTTTCAATATCCCTGCTTCATTCCTGATTTATTTATTTATACGTATAAATATATACACACATATATATGGTTATTAATCCATACCTGATGCATGTAAGTGGGCAGAGGTGCCAACACAGTCGAACACCCCCACGCATGCAGGGAGAGGCAGCTATAACAGTGCATSGGGCAGAATTAGAGCAGGAGGGCCATGGTCCTCTGGGACATCATCTTTGTCCCTCTCTCACCTCCTCTGGTCTTTCGACAGGACCACAGGCTCTCTCACAGCTGGTGGAACCTTTGGTCCCTGACTCCTGACACCCACTCTGCAGCAGACGGCACATGCAGACCTATCCACAGCCTCCTGAAGCCAACGGGGATCGTTGGCAGGGCTGGATCAGGCACTAAATCCATATGGTGGAGCTTTTTCAGATGTGATTTCAAAAGGGGCTGAAATCCCAGGACTTTGTTGCCAAGTTCCCTTTAAAACTACACAATTATAGCCTTCACCTGGAATTACCTGATCTCATGAGCCTGGTTGATGTAGGTTAAGCAGTCACTGGCCTGACAATGGGATACTAAACATAAAATACAATACCATACGGTATAACACAATAAAAATTCTGTGAACAACCCATATTACCTAAGTAATCTGTGTCCCTGTGGATCTCTGGTGGATTCATTGCTGTGTAGTATGTGGCTGAGTCACCCTACAGCCACTTTCTTATGTATGACACTCCTTTGAGTCTCTCTACTCTCTATCTAGGAACATCCTTTGACAACGCTTGCAAACCCCAAATATCTGTTACTCCTGAACCTCTGAATCAAATTGTCCAGTGGGTTCAAAAGCTACAGGATAGGACAGATGTATAATGAGAGCAACGGTAAACCAACTGAGAAACTGAGCAACAAAAGATTATTTTCTATGGCTTGTGCAATGAATGACTAAACACATAGAAAATTAGAATTTCCTGTGCAACAAAGTAATTATGCTATTTCCTTCTTACATTTAACCAATCCAAGCACTAAAGGGATACAAAAGACATTACATCTGGCATAATAGTTAATCAGAAAACACCCAAAAGACAGCTTCAGAAAATTCCAGGGAGGGAATGATGTTTCAAAGTGTAATGCCAGATCCAAAGAAGTCAAGAGGACCTTTACCTTTGGCTTCACCGGGCTCTGGATCAGGMCCTTAAAATAGTTCTGGAAATGTTCCAGAAAACTTATTTCAGCTACATTTAAGCTCTGTGCTTTGCAGCTATTCAGTAATTTTCACCGTTAGTGTTAAACTGTGCAGGGGACTTCTAGGCTCATAAACAAATCCTCCATTTCCCTTACGTTGCTTTTACGTTGACGCTGCATCACTGACTTCAATAAACAGTCTCCTGATTCACCCTGTTATGAGACAGTGAGCAGAATTAGGCACCAGAGATGTGTCTAAAAGCCTTGGTTTCAGGTTTTGAACATCACTTTAGCTAATTAATAAAAGAAAACCACAGCCCAGAATCTTTCAATGTTTTCAGACCATAACCTCATATTCAGCCACTTGCTCTGTTCCCAGGAGTCTAGAATCACCAGGACTTTTTTTTTTTTTTAATTATTGTTATTGTTATCATTATTTTAGGGGTCTTTTTTGCCGTTCTCCATATTTCTTTAAAAAAAGGCAACGTGTGACCCAGTGCAGTGTTTCTAGGTTCCTTCTGGCCTGCCCCGAGAAGCGGCTAAAAAGCAGAGAGCTCCGCTGGATCCTGACTATTGAGCTCACAACACATGGAGCAAGACCTGCCAGCCCAGCACAAAATGGGGAAAACCGGGGGAAAGCTGAAGGAATCTTTTAACAAAAAGAACAATTTGTCACAGATCTAACAGCACATGAGGAGCAGTGCTGCATTTCACAGCTACAGGAGAAAKCAAGTTCTCCAAGCCATCCTGGGCAGCCAGAAGGACATCTGAACACCTTGCAGATGCTTGTTCAGACACCGTGTGGTCATGACAAAACTTTTGGGGGTTGTCAAGTTTAGGGAACTTCATAGAAAAGCAAACTCAATGTAACTCAAGCAAAACTTCCACTAAGGGCAAAGGAACCCAAGAACTCAGAGACTTTCCTAGGAAAGTTTCTACCCCAATTTCATCCTCCCGTGAAGAAGTCAGAGCCTCGATTCAAAACTGCGTGAACTCAGCAGGAACAGGAGCACAATGGACCTACGGGAAATTTGGTCTAGACTAAAGTACTAAAGTACTTCTTTAGCTAAAGTACTRCTACAGAAGTATCAAGAAAGGATGGGACAAGGGGGAAAAGCACAGAGAGGATTTATTCTGCCTTTTTCTTCCCATATTCATATGATGATTCCTTTTTTTTTTCCTTCCTTTTAGCTATGACGTACGGTTTCATAACAACTATTTACTTTTCTCTCTTTATCTAACAGCTGTCTGCTGAGAAAGGCGGAAAAATAAACTAAACATTAAAAACGAGAGAAACTATTCATATGCAATGCATAATTGCGTGCTATATTTAAATCTTCGTACATTATCTTTAGTTTCAACAGGAGGGGAAAAAAAATCCCCCTTACTTTCTAAAATTAGCAACAGAATTTGTATATTGTTTTCAAATACAACCGCTCTTCCTCAGAAACTTTTGCCAGGGAATAATTAATGGTTGGAAACAGGGAATCTGACTACATCAGATGTATTTTGACATTGGCCCACTAACAGTCACCTAGAGCAAAAAACCAAGGAAGTCTTCAGGGAAAGGGCTGTGTAAATCTGGATTAGCTCAGCCAAAGTCAAATGAATCGATCTGGATTTACGCCAGTGGAGCCAAGGAGGAGGATTCATCCCTCTGATGGACGCAGGGAAGAAAAGAGCTACGAGGACTTCAGCCAACCAGGGAAACTTTGCCACGCGCTGCAACTCTGAAGGGGTTATTTCCTAAGAGACACACAGCACAGACACACAGCCGGCAGCAGCCCCTGCGCTCACATGAATGAGAATTACACGCGCGCATCGAGGGAGATTAGACCTCTCGACGTGAAACACTGTTGAAAAGAGATAAAGGAAAAAAAAAAATTCTTAAGATACTTGCAGTGCTTTCCAGACCCTCTTGTTGCAGACACCTCTGGCAACGCCTCCGGCCCCTCCATCAACACGGGAGCCGTGCATAGCTCGATGTCGGAGGCTGGAAATCGGGCTGGGGAGGCAGCGGAGACGATGCGTTCGGCCCCAGGGAGGGAGAGAGGGCGGCTGCGTCACGCCGTCGTGCTGGCTGTACTAATATGGGGAGTAGCGGTGGCCAGAAATCCTCGTCCGGAAGGAAAGGACAACCCCTGTAACACGAGAGCCGGCGCGGGCGCACGAAGCGGGGAGCAGGCACACAACCGTGGGGGGCTTTGGAGGGATTAGGACTTCCCCGGGCCAAGAGGACGGGACCGTCGGCTGCATCCAACATGGCAGGGAGAGGAAGAAGTTTTGGTGCAGGGGGGTCCCTTCCCCGCAGCTCCATTAAACGCAGCATAATTACCCTGTTATAATCAGGCAGGTATTTTAAAGAGGCTTTAGTGTGATTTTATAATTGTGCATTATGTAACAGCTACTAACATGTCAGGCCTCAGACAACACTAAATGCCCATCTACAGGTCAGGCTGTAATACTTTAATGTTGCATTTCAGAGCTGTTCAGTCTGGGCTTAAACCCTTTCGTTATTTTGCCCTTCCCTTCCACCCCCATCCCCGTCCGGAGGCTTTGGCTGCATCTCCAGCGGGGCAGCTGCTCGCAGAGCTTCCTCCCATCACCGAAAACCTCCCTCTAGCATTTCTCTCCATAGCCCCATGCCCACTTTTGGTGGCTATATCATGGGGAAAACCGAAAACTTCATCACAGAGTTGCTCCTCTTTACGAGCTTTACATGATGGTGAGGGTTTTTTTGTTTATTTAATCATCACTTTTTTAAAAGTTCGTGCTTTTCAGGATTTCCCAGGGGCAGTGTCTGCCCTTGTACAGCCCGGCAGCAGAGATGCTCCTCGGAGGACTGAAATGAGCTGGCAGCAAGGCATAAAATCTGAGCTGGCTCCTACAGGGGTGAATTTTTGCTCACATAAAATCGCTAGAAATGATCCCTCTGTGTTGTCCTGTTTTGATTACCCAGGACCAAGGTTCTGTAAACCTGGAGCCGTGATGCACACAAAGCTTGTTAGACCCCTTTTCGGCAGGCTGTAAGCCAGCCGGGAGGAACGGTGGCATATTCAGCCACCGAGACACTAACAGAACCGTCCAATTCTTTGGATAAAGTGACCATTTCATTCTGATAAGAAAAAGAATCTTGGAAAAATCACTTTATAAATAATACAGTCTTTGAGAATGGATTTTGGCCTAAAATGTTAATATGTAATCTATCTCCAACTAATGGGTCTTGAAAGAATTTGTCCATGGGCAAGTTTTTCCATAACTACTTCTTATATAGATTTTTCAATTTTCTATAAAGCCTTTAGAAACAGCAAACCCCCCCCCCCCCAACTCCACCTCCTCAAGACCCCTCCAAAACCTGGTTTATTGGTCAAAAYCAGCCTGCAAATGCCACGAATATGGAGAGAGACTCCTTGCTTCGAACACAGACACCTCACTCGTGCCCACRCTCTGCGATCATTTACCTAACTTTTATACACTTAAACATGAACCTGCCGTCAGTAAGACTTTTWAAATATCCCATACTAATACTGGAGTTGGATTAAAATTAGTAAAGCACAACCTGCAGATATCTTTCAAGTGATAACTTGGATGCAGAGCAGTTTTAGTACCTTAGGAATTCAGCAAGCTTTAAAAAGAATCTATAACCTGTTGGTAGGGCTCTCTAGCATTGCAGTAGAAAGCCTCTTTGGCAGAAGTTTAGTGAACCAGGAAAGTCCAATTCAAGCTGCAAGATGAAATAAATAATCTGGTAAAGAATGGACTTATTTTTTCCAAGATAGAAAAGAAAATCTTCTCATTTTAAAATTAAATAAAAAAAGGCAAAGGGAAAACTCAGGGCTTAACAGAATTTTTAATTTGTCTGCATGTTTTGGTACAATGTTATTATTTGATGTGTGATATCTCTACAATTAAAAAGCTCTTGCAACATTATGATAAAAATAAAAACCAAGCCATTCTTGTCATGCAGAATTGTAATTWAAAAAGGCTTTGTTCATTACAAAGAGCAGGGAGGCATGTTTTTGCCATGAAAGATAAGGGATCTTTTGACATCAGTGAAAATTTTGCACACAGAAGATTTGAAAGGTGACCTCCTCGCAGGAGGCCAAGCCGCACCTCCTCAAAGGCGGATGTGTTAGAAGAGAGGGAATTTTTGTGGTTCATTTGCCATCTTTCCTGGGAATATGCCTCTGGGAACTGGGACTGGTAAGAAACCCAAAAAGGAGGGGTACAAACCATGATCATGACAGCTGGTACTACATGCATTTGACAAAACCAGTGTGTCCACTCTGTCCCCAGCCTGCTTAGGGACTGGGATGGGAGATAACTTTGGTAAATGTCTCCTCGTTCTTCTCCCAGGCTGAGATCTGGGATCTCACCCACTGCAACCAGGCAGCCCGCAGCTGGTCCAGTAACACCATCCCGGAATGAGTGGGAAATAAATAAGGAAACGCTATTAATCTAAGGGTAAAAGAAAGTAAGGGTGACCACATCACCTGCAGCTACACTTAAAGAAAGTCTCTGTCTGTATAATGGAGCGAAAGGATCCTCCACAACAAACTTTCTGAACTACCTGGATGTCTTCGGTGACACAAAAAATGCAAGAAGGAGAGAGGGGTTAGGGACATTCCAGTTCTGGAAAAGTTTTCTTTTCCTCATTATTAGTAACTCTAATTACTTTGAAAGAAGAGCAATGAGATAAATCCTGCAGAGCTAGAAATGTGACCTGATTTCCTTCCTGATTTAGAAACTGTCACTTTGCAAGAGAAACCCAAAGAGACAGAGCCAGGTCAAAGTGGCCCATCAGTTTGGTTTGCAGGGTAAATAATAAACCAAGATCAATAGAAATATAACCAGGGTTTTCTTCTGGTAGATGTTCATAAGGTCAATGCTATTTAAAAGATAAATAAACACATGTTTATCTGAACTGTTTGCAGTTATACATGACACCGTGGAAGAGATATTCACTATAAGCAAACAGGAATATACCCAACTGACTTTATGTATTTTCCTCCAGGTTAGATGGTAAAAGTGAGAAGCAACGACAGAATTTCAAATATAAATTGCTTCATACTATGATTAAGGCCCTACCTCAAGACAGCATGTAAACACAAAGCAGAAAAGTCAAGCATATACTTAAGAGTGATGCTGCTTCTGTGATACCTGAGTTTTATTTAATAGAACTGAGAAATTACTTGTTGTCACCTTTTAACTATCAGAGGTATAATTTTCCAAAGTAATTCTTGAGGACAATTGGAGACAACTTACAAGGTAGTAATTTTCAGGAAGAACTGAGCACCCACCCTCTGCAAACAACAGGTCTCTTCTATGTTTTTCAAATTGAGCTTCCAAAAACTAAGACATCTAAGGTGATAACAGATAATAACCTGTTCCTTCTGAAAAGCATGACCAGGATTTCCGAATGACCGCCAACATGCTTTAATATGCAACCCAAAATGTTCTTTACTCACATACATACACAGAGCATTCCTTCAAGATACTAAACAGAAAATAGTAATGAGAAAGAAGAGACGAGAAGAGAAGAGACGAGAAGAGATGAGACGAGACGAGACAAGAAGACGTCAATCCCTGCCTAATATCATAAATAGGATCTTTTAAAGAAATTAAAACTAGCTATATTTCATAAATCTCCCATGCCCATCAGGATGTCATTTCCTATCAGTACATTTTTAAATATAACTTTGACAACACGTTTAAATCAAGAACACAGCAGCTACTCAACATTTTTCTGTAGCCTGTAAAAGTCCTGGGAGTTGTTAGCTGGTGCCACAGGTGTTAGTCCATCACAGCGAGAACCGAGGCCAGTTTCTGATTCAAGCCAGGAATATAATGCTTTCAACTCTGTTGCAGTTTTACAGTCTGTACCCACAAGCTGTCATTCAGAGTCAGGAAGCCTCATGGTCCACATACACCCTTCATGGTCAAGGTATTTAGGCTACATACCCAATGATGCAACTGAATACCTTCGTGAACTCTGACGGATGATTGAGGGTATGAAACAATATCAGTTCTCTACCATACTGTACAGAGTTTTTGCATGCTTTAAATCTGCAGGACTCCTCACAGCATAAACTACTTCTCCACGCAAACACGGGCGTTAGAATCTGACCCTTTGTGTTTGTAAAACCCTTTGAGAGTCTCAGACAGAAGTACAAAGCTGAATTATGAATGGATTCAGAATGAGTGTCAAGAACTGAGAAAAAACACGTTACAACATCGAACTCCAATCACGTACAAGTTAAGTAACATATTCATCTATGATTATTTCTGGCAATACTGTGATCTGCCTCATACCAAAGGTTATATAAACTCCACTACTTAAGGCTGAGACCTTTTGGCACATTAATCTAAAAATATCACAACTTGCAGGACAGGCTTCCATTGCCTAAATGTTGAGACACTTGCCCCTGAAAGACATGCATTTTTTCTTAAGGACCATCTATTTCTGAAGCTCTCTGTCAACCGTGTTTGCCATTTGTAAAAGCTACACCAGAAAAAAAAAAAAAAAAATTACCAAAATCAGTGGACATCACTCCAATCCCATTTGCACCATTCCCATCCCATCCTGACACTGGGCTCCCCTCAACTTTTTCGGAACCAGATGTCTCATCGGAGGCAATGCACTCAAACCAACAGCAGCGACACTCTTAAAAACACCACTTTCTTCGTCCATTAGAATAAGGGGGTTTCACTCCTCACTGCCTCACAGCTCTGACCTTTCCAATTCTCTGCCACCAAAAGCTTATAGGATCTGCCCGGATCCATCTGTGGCTCCACCTGGCCTGCTTTCCCACGCCAAAAGGACAGATCAAATATACGTGTCTGAAAACACATCCCTGCTTTCTCTTCGTACCACCTGGGGGGGAACCCCCCCACACCGATTTCAAACGAGAGGAAGCCTCCAAGACCACATCTGCAAAGCCCCGAAATCCTGGGAAATCGCAGCAAAATGAACTTCAGCACCTTGGACAGGACACACGCACGGAAAATCGCCGAAATCGGCCCATCGGCCCTGAAAATGCTGTGCCTGGACATGACCCTCTCAGACACATCTGTGGGCCTGTTTATTTTTAGTATTGACAAATCCTCTTTGAATCGCCGCGTTTATTCCACCATCCGCCCTGTATTTTGGGAAGAGCCGCTCGCCAACCCGGCGGTAGGGAGAAATCGGGGCCACCAGCTCCGGATCCAACGCCCGTCAGCAGGATCAGCGGCTGCCCCAGTTGCAACTGGAAAAGCTCGGCTCAAGCACTCACAAAGCTCCGCTCATCCTTTCCAGACAAAACGAGACCTGTTGCCGTAGGTGCGCGTGGCTCGTGTGTTTCTCCACTTTCTAGAAGCTCATCTCCACCTCCTCACCCAAATCTCCAGGAAAAAGAAAATAAAAAGGTCTGATTTATTCCCATTGCAGCCACACTTCGGTTGCGTAAGTTTTGCTTTAATTTAGCTTTTGTTCTCTCTTACAGTGCTCCCAGTATGTCACTGTTCCCCTCGGGGCTGCCTCGATAAAATCATGATCACCTTGCCGGAGTGCAGCACAGCTCTCCCCGTTTTTCTTTTATTTGCATAAGCCAAGTCAAGTTTTTAATTTGTGCCAGTAAAAACTCCAAATGTTTTAAGCAGAGGTATTCTACAAACAGCTTTGAGGTGAGTGGTGCCATTAAGATATATACTTAAAATATGTCAGTTCTCACAACAAGTAATACCGGTGATATTCTCATGATACAGGAGAATGATACATTTTCCCTGCCACCACAGAAATACCCATTCTAGTTCATTTCTTCCCTTCAAAACGCACCACTAAATTTCCACTCCAACACATCTGACGCCACATGACATTAACCGAACAATTTGCAGAGTATTTTCTGCGTTGTTATTTCTTTCCAGCACTTCTGGGTGCAGAAGCGAGATGGAAACTAGACCGATTCCCCACCAGAGTTACCCTTCAACAGCAAAATATATCACTCATTCTATATCCTCCACTTTTACACCCCGGCGCAAGCTTTGCTGAGCCAACTTCTCTCTCCTCCAGCCCCCGGTACCCTCCCCGCCACCCTGCCCGGACGGGACGGCCGCGGTGCCGGTGCCACCGCTCCTCCCGCCTCCAGGGGAAACTTTGGGGAAGGGAAAAATCCCGGCACTCCCAATTCCTCCTCCACGGCACGCTCGGAACCGGACGTCTTTTTGGTTTCTTTTTTTTTTTTTTTT
>JAYKAV010002662.1:1683420-1882360 GCA_035582835.1 Phoebastria nigripes | reverse complement strand
GGGGCCGAGCCCGCAACGCCCCCTGCCGCCGGTCGGGGGGAGGGAAGTAGGGGGAGGAGGGGTGGGAAGGGGGGAGGAGGAGGAGGAAGGGATGGGCAGGGGCGCTGGGGGAGGAGGGGCGGGGAGGAAGAAGGGAATAATGGGGAGGGAGAAAGGAGGATAGGGAAGAGGGAGGGATGAGGAGGGAGAAGGGAAGGATGGGGAAGGGTAGAGAATAGAGAGGGAGAAAGGATGGGGAGGAAGAAGGGAGGGATGGGGAAGGGTAGAAAATAGAAAGGGAGAAAGGATGGGGAGGAAGGCAGGATGGGGAAGAAGGATAGGCAGGGGTGGGGAAGGAGAAATGATGGGAAAGGAGGAGGCATGGGGAGGAAGGAGGGATGAAGAGGGCTGGGAAGAAGGGAGGGATAGGGAAGAGAAGGATGGAAGAGAAGGATGGAAAAGGCAGGAGAGGGGGTGAGGGAGGGCTAGGGAGCAAGGTGGGATGAAGAAGCCTGAGGAGAAAGGCGGGAGAGGGAAGAAGCGGGGATGGAGCTGCAGTGGAAGCTGGGGGTTGCCACAGGGGGCTTGGAGAGAGGGTTCCACAGGGGTGAGGGGACACAAGGGAGAGGAGAGGTGCTGGGGAGCGGGACAGGGCAAGGCATCCCCAACACGCAGGGGAAGGGGGCAGGCGTGAACAGTGCCAAAGCCGGACCCTCTGTTCACCCCACGGACAGCTGAACCCAACACCTCCCGCAGCTGCCTGCCCCAAGTGCCTCAGGCCTTAAGGAGCTGGGTCACGCTTACAGGGCAGCAACCCCAGTGAGCGGGAACAGTGGATTTTACTGAAAATAAAGCTGCCCTTTTTTACTGAAAATAAGTGGCAATGACTGGGAAGGTCATAGATAGATGCTCATAGGTGGAGAGAGGGATGGCAAGAGTTTGCTGGCAATATTGAAGTATTCAGGGTGGTAAAACTGGAAGAAACTTCTGACGAACTGCAAAAAGAGCTCAAAATACTGAGCAAGGTAAAACAGGGTATACAGGGGAGATGGACATCGCTTTACTGGCTCAGTGATGGGCTGTGAAGTGGCTGTTACCACTCCAGAAAGAGTTTGGAGCTGTAATAAACACTCCTGTGAAAGCAGCTCGGGACTTGGTAGTGATGAAAGAAAGCAAGTGCTGGGAAAGGAGCGGATCACGCAGGAGAAAAACTGAGGAGGCTACAAACCAGCCCAAAAATGCAGCAGTGGCCCCAGTAGGGTGAATGGAGAGCAGGTCTCCGTTCAAGAACAAGTTCACGCTCAAAGAAGTTATTGAGTGAGGGATTCAAAGTATGCAAAGATGCAGGACTGGAAAAGCAGCAAATGAAGAAGTGTCTCACAGGGAAGAGGAGGGTGAGGAAGAGGAGGAGAGAGGGAGCTGAGAAGAGGGGGTAGASGTCAGAGACTGGAAAACAAAGACTACAAATGAAGGGAGATGGAGGGGAATGAAGACTAGGAAAGGCAGAGGAGGGTGGACGTGAGCTCCCTGGTGGGAAAACAGCCTCTGAAAGCCTAGAGCAGTGCAGAGGCGCAGAACGACGTGCGAGGTAAGAGATAAAGGAAGACAAATCCTCAGGGATTTAATCACTCAACGTGAAGCTGAATGGTGGCTGTGCAAAGGGAGGGATGTTCTCACGAGGACCAAAAGCGGACAGAAGACAGGCAAGTCTTCAACACCAGAAAGGCAAACTGTGAGTCCTTGGCAGCTCAACCCCTGCTGTTGAACCCCTACCACTGTGCCAGCACATCCCTGCAGGACATCTCTATCTTACAAGAGGAACAACTATTTTTTTCAGCAGGGTTTAACAGATTTCCAACACCATTTTAAGTTCAACCAGAAAAAGGAATTCACACCAGAGCAAAAATGCTGTGTAGGAATTGCTGCCGGCCTGAGCCCAGTGGGCTGGGGTCATGTTGCTCATCGCAACAGCACAGCCCCGGTGGAAACCTTCCTCGCTGGGATGGCTGTGGTATGGTCCCACCATGCAGATGCTCTCAGCACCTAGAAACACCCCTAGCTCTGGGGCAGCAGGTCCAGCATCATCACAAGGGGGCTCAGACCTGCACAGACTCCTACCACTGAGCCATGCCCTTCATCACTTCTGAAAATGGTGCTTCCTCCCCCAAATCACCCAAACAGCTAAAAAATACTATCAGGGCACTCATGGGGGAGCGGGGCTTGTGCAGAGAGAGGACAGGTGAACCTATTGCTTCTTCCTATGGAGAAGGCATTAATTAATAGACTACCTCAGCTGTGGCGTAATGCTCTCTGTGCTGATGACAGGTGAAGATGTATGTTTTGGGGCTGATTTACATATGTATGCATTTGAGGGAATTTTTAGGTTGGTATATCCTCGCCTGTGCTTTCACAGACCAGAGTTTGCCTTTGCAGGTTGATGTTACACAGACATTGCTGGAGCTTTAACTTAAATTCCGGAATTTCATGTGGAAGGGGCCTTGGCAGCTAAAAGTAAATATTTTAGTCTCTTCCATCCAGTTCTTGCTCCACTCACAATCCATGAATGAAGATCCTCATCTCTGTCCTCCCTCCTTCCTTAGTAATCTGAGCAGTGACTGCCTCGGGGTTTATCACAGAAATGAAGTGGGAGTGGACAGGGGAAGCCAGGAGGTCCCTGTGGCACAGGTTTAGTGTCACAGCCAGGAAAGGAGGGGAAAGCCCACGAGCTTTCACTTAATGTCCCATCCACTGACCCATCTCTTGTCTCTCTTTTGCAGGCTGTAATACATAATGCTACTCTAAATTTTCAACTCTACTGCTTGTTCATGGAGGGAGGAAATACTGTTAAATCCCCATGAAGCACCAGGAAGAACCATCTCTGTTTCATCTGTCTTTAGAAATTGAGAAATTATTCCTAGCACTAGCAAATCCTCATTCCCATGATAATGAAATCAGCTCAGTCCGAACCTAGTTCATAGAAAACAGAGCAATATTTACAAAGGGAATAAATAAGATGAATAAAAGGTAGGAAGAAGTACAGGAAGGGAAAGGTCCCTGTCAAATTTATTCTACGCCAGGAGCAGGACTGAGATGGTTTCCCCCATTTCCTACCCCTTAGGTCAACTCACAGCCCAGAAAACTTTCCCTTCCCCAAGTTTTCAGTTCAAATATGTACCCGTTATTTGGGTTCTTGCTTCTAAATTGCCTCTCCCTTTGAACATCGCTTCAGAAGATACAGAAATGTAACCCAGGAGCGTATGCTGAAGGCGAAGTGGGTTCTGGGTTTGTGCGGCATCAAACTTGCGCAGCAAGTGGAGAGCATCCTTGGCACAGGAGCAACTTGTAATGCAAACACTAATCATAAAACAACCACGTTGAGTGGAACCCTATAGACAGACTGATCAGAGAGGAAAATTGATTAAACATGTGTTGCCTTGCCAAAATCTTCCTTTCTGCAAGAAACATTCAGGTAATGCTGGCTTACTGAATGTCTGAAAAAGTTCAGGTGAGTCAGCTGAAACCCAATAAATGTGCATGTCAGGTGGAAGTAAGTACCAGCAGCAAAATAAATACTACGTGGGAGATCAGTTGATGTCATCTTTCTATTCACTTCTCTCCAAAAACATACCTTTTTCCCCACAAAGCAATCACTGCTTTCTTAAAGGGATTATAGATAGCAGAGCTGGTTGTAAAGAGCCATTTATTCTTCCAAGATGTTTATACAGCCTTTCTTTCATCCCATATCCCTACACATTTGTTGCCACCTTTAAGGAAACAAAGAAATTGAAAAATGCACACTTCTCAAAACTGTGAGAGTTTGGAGAATAGTTTTAGTTTAAAACACATTCTTTGTTTTTCCTTAAAAAAACATGCTTCTTTAGAAATACTTTTCTTGCAAGACTTCGTTTGGCAAAAAGGAAAAAAAAAAGTATTTTTCTTCAAAATTTGAAAGGTTTTTCCCTGCCCTCCCACCCTACAGGTGCTCAGTGGAGTGCTTTTGATTTCCACAGACCCCGGCTTTCTAGAAAGCCTTTTACTACCTGGGATAAGTGCTGTGAGAAGCTCCTTTAGCACTAGGTGCCATGAGGTTGTCGCATGCAAAACTCAGTTTAGCCAATACTTCCCTCTACCGGGAAAGAGAAATACTGCGTTTTGTTATAATGCCCTTTGAAATAAAGGGAGATAGCAGGACAAGAAGGGTTTTCCTACCCAAAGATGACGGGAGATTCAGGGTGCGTGGGCTGAAGAAAGGGCATCAGATTCAGCATATCAACATGTTGCTCATTTATTAACCGGGCAAAAGGGTTTTGGCCATGCCATATCGACCTCCCCCTCAATGAGGATCCCCCACAAACTCCCTTTCCCGCTGGCTTCCCAGCCCCACTGCGAGCAAATGGAGCAAACCTGCAGGGCTGGGTCCCCTCCACATCCCCAACTCTGTTCTACGGAAAGCATAAGGTCAAGCCACTATTTGCATCAGGACTGAACCCACCGCTGGGTCGCATCAAGGATGGTGCTAAAGCTTCGTTGTATAACATTGCCTGGGATCTGGGCTTGTTCCTTCCTCTGAAATAAAGAGCCCTGATTTCTTCTCATCCCCCACTTCAATTTTGATAGGCAAAGAGAGCCTGAAATAAACCCAGCTGCTGTGTCAGGATACATCTGTATCAGTCTCCAGCTTCCATCTTTTAATTAAGTGTATCATCCTCATGGAGTATCTCTCATCAAGCATCCACGGGGAAATCCTGTAACGCCTGGATAAATTGCTACATTTGTTCAATCAGACTCAAAGATATAATCCTAAAGTGAGCTAATCTAATTTAATGGGGGGGAAAAAAAAAAAATTACAGGCAGGCAGTGCCTCTGTCAAAGAACGTGTCCAAGTGTGAAGAAAGCGTTCAGTGCCCTGATAGACATATAACAGCTCACATCATTAAAGTAAAATTTATTTCGCCTCCCTGAAATGGCTCACCCCCCTCCAATTAGTCCACTTGTGTCACACCAGAATACAGCTGTGTTTTAATTTAGAAGGGGATGAAGCTTATGCTGTGCTGGGCTGAATTATGTCCCATCACCGCACTCCTGCCACCTGTGGACAGCACAAATATTTGGTGATTAGGCAGTTCAGAGAGCAGAGAAACACTGCTTCACTAAGTGGGGAAAGCGTTTACATGGGGTTTAGTGATTAGCAGTGTCAGAAAGGCAGAGCTTGGATTTCCAGCAAAGCTTTCTGTTCCTCCCATGTTCCCCGCATTGTAACGAACCGCAGGCTGGATGAATTTCTGACACCCAGAAGGTTGAAAAAAAACGTCACTTCATGTGAACTTTCCTTTGCTAACTTCCTCCAAAAAGTTATCCAACCCCCTGCTTTCCCATGGTAGGTAAAGCCTCCTATAAGGGAGCCTTTGCAAAGCAAACGAGAAATATAAATATATTCCCTCCTTTTTGGGCCAAAAGCACCAACTCATGGCACCGAAGCTGCTTTACCCCTGCAACCTCTCTTGCAGAGGACACTGCCATCTCTTCGGTGGCTTTGGGGAGCAGCAAGGTTAACCATTTCTAGAAAAAATTTCCACATAGAGTCTAAAGCATCTAGAAATGTTGGTGCTTTATGGACGCTGCAAGATCAACCATACATGATGTAAAATCACATTTGATTTGTGGAAAGTCACATTTGCTGCATGCTTTCCTTCCCTTGCGCAGGTACTTTGAGCAAATCCTTGCCTTACTTCTGCCTCCAGAGCCCCCCCTTGTGCATTATACAGAGGATCTCCAAGGTATCTCACTGCTGTTTCCAGGCTGAAACTAATACTGGCTTGTCCTTTGCCTTTCATTGTGTTAAAGACACAAAAAAAAAAATCTCTAACGGAGTTAGAGAAAGTTGGTTGGTTGGTTTTGGTTAAACGCTACCTGCAAGTCTGCAGTTAGAAACGTGCCTTTGGGTGCTAATGAGAAGACCCCCACAAGGACTGGAGGGAAACTCAAAATGATAAAGTTATTTTCTGCATTTAGTACGGCAATCCCTCTTCTTTCTTTCATTGTAGTCCACCATGCCCTCCCTTCCTCCATTTTCCTAATTAAAGTCAAGCTTCCTTCCAATTAATATTAATATTCCAGTTAATATTTTACACAAATCATGAAACATTTCCTTTTTTTTTGTTTGAAACTTTAATTAATTGTAATGCCTATTAGTTTGTATTCAGATACTGCCATTTCAGTTTCTGGGAAGTGGTTGGGGTACAAAGACACAATACAGCTAAGCAATAAAGACAACAATGTCTTTCAGCATGAAGATAATCCTGTGGACTTCCTTAGGACTGCTCTAGGCTATTGATGCTCACATAGGCCAGGTCTCAGGCAAGTTATGGTTACAAGTGGTTAAGTGACTCAGAGTTTCTGATAAAAGCTTGACAAATCTGAAGGAAATTGAACTGATCTATCCTCCTCTTCCTTTTCTTGTAGGGTTTCCTGTAAGGTTTCTACATCATCTTTATCCTTCAGCGCCCTTTCTCTGGTGCTCCTCACTGATGTTTTCATCCTTATACTCACTAAGTTGCAAATCCAGGGGTTGTAGGCTGCAGGGCTTTGCCCACGTTATTCAACTTGCAAAAGCCTCCAGTCCACCAGATCACTTCTTTCTTGTCATTTTTCCCTAGCATACCTGCTTCTCCATCCATTTCTGACCCAAGTCTACTGCAACAGCATAGAGATGTGATGAAACAGTCTTCCCTTCTGAAAAGAGGACGGCACAACTGAATTCAGGAACTGTCATTAGTATTTTTTCAGCATCTTCAAGCTGAGAAGCTTAAGGAGCCTCAGGTGGGCATGGGGCCTGCCCTGAAGCTCTTTCAATCTAAAACTCTTATCCTGATACTGCATGTACATGGGCAACTTGGCTGAGCCCCATTGCCTTTGGGGATCAATCGCAAGAGTGCAGGTACTCATCCTCCTGGTTGGATGAAGGCACAAGGAGGATGGGTGGTCAGCAAAAGCCTGGGTGGAAGGTTGTAAGTAGAAAAGGATTCAATGACAAACAGGCACTCACAAACTGGTGGTTGTGTTGGGCTGACCCATTCCTTACTTGGGGAATACAAAAGGCACCAAGACCAAAGACCAGGAGACAAGTTCATGTGCAAATCTCCACCCTCCACCTTTGAGTGAATGCTACACAACCAGAAATAATTACCGAATATATCCACCAGCTGCCTCTTTTGCCCAAGTGAAGAGTCAAGCACTAGCCCTCACACATCTCTCCGGGCTTTCTCCTTCTCTCCTTTGTCTGCCTGTTTGCATGCACAGTCTGCAAACATCTCACCCCTCACCTGCTTAGTCCCACTTCCAACTTGAAACTGCCATCAGGTCCCACCACAGATTTCCCCCTCATCTTCCTTTCCCCAGCAAGCAGTTTTGAGACCAAACTATTGGACTAAGTTAGAGCCTCTATAAGAGGACCCTCCAGCGTAAATCACCTGTAATCCTAATGTAATAAACCGGCCTGCCACTCACAATAACAAGAAAGGGCAGGAGGACAGCATTCAGCCAGGATCTGGCTGCTAATGCAACAGGCCTGATTGCCTGCTGGGATAAACTGCAGTAAAGTCACTGGGTCCTCCAAGCATCTAAAAATTTGCCCTGTTAAAAATCAAGGAATCCTTTGAATCCTTCTGGTTTGCCTCTTTGGAGAAGATTTTAAACAAAGCTCTAATTGCTTAAGGCTCTCAGCTTTTCATACTTCATCCTTAATGCAATATCCTACCTCTGACAAATGGAGCCTTTAAGAACCATACTGCCCTTGACTGGAAATCTAGCATTAAAGCACATCAATGCACACACTGAACAACCGCATTTTGCTTTCCAAGCTGACCCCCTCCGAGTGCAGGGTCAGACCCTTGCTGGATATTGAACGCTCTCCTCAGCATCAAGCAAAGTCCAATTTTTTTTTTTTTTCCTGCAGAGTTTCTGAGTGCTCTCTCAAAGAGGTTTTTTTTTTTTTTTATTTATTCTTTCATCCATTTTCAGACAGTGATTTGGGGGTGACTTTAAATGGGACAGGACTGGGGCTTCTGCCAGGTATTTTGAAGAGAATTGTTATCCTCAGCAAACACAGCCACCCACAGACAATAACACCAAATCCTAACAATTGACTTTGGTCTCCAAAAGAGTTGGATGGGTTCAAGAGTGGCGTCTCTTTGTGGGCATTTGAGTGTCTGACAGAAAGGATGGAGAAGCGCTTCCCGCTGCCTGCCACTTTTCATATTTTGCTTTTTCTAATCAATTTTCACTTCTGCTTTTTCTGTAGTCATGTTCATATAAAAAGAGAAGGGAAAAACAACACAAAAACCAATTTAAATGGATGGTTTAAAGTAAAGGAAAAGTTGAAGTATAAATACACATAAAAGGCAGGTACCCACTTCTGAACTGAGTGACAGTTTACCCCATTTTTCTTACAAGTGGGGGTCACCACTTTATTATTTTTGTACAACACACTGACACCAGTAACTCACTCGTGTCAGTCCCTCCCCAAGAACATCCCACCACTCTGCAGTCTTACTTCACACCCCAAGTTTATTACCCGACACAAAGACAAGTGCAGCTATGAAACCCAGCCTGTACAATGGACCAAAGCTATAATTTATAAGCAAACAAAAGCAGTCATTTCTTCCCAAACAAACAAGAAGGATGAACTCTCCAAAACCACATGCTTTGAATGCCTGGCTCCAACAATATCCCCAGGAAGGACTTCTCTGAGAAATACAGCAAAAATATCTATCCCAGCCCTATTATCTCATTAGATACAGAAGCCATGACTGGTTTAGGGCTATAATGTAGCACAAGAAACCCTGAGTGTGAAACAAAGGCGGGTACTCACTAGACTACACAGATTTGGGCTTACTGCAGAGTCCAAGACTTTCTCCCAAAATTGTGACTGTCCAGTAAACCTGTCAGAGGTTGGTGCTTTACAACTGTGAGGTTTGCGCGTTTTTTGCAATCTTGTAAGAGTTATAGTGGGATTCATGCGCTCCCATTAAGGTGTCTAAAAGTTAGAGAAGTCCAAATCTGACTAGGTCACATCATGTCTCCCCTCCAAAGTGTCAGTGGATATGTGATTACCCATCCCTAGATGGATAAGATCAATCAACCTCTGGAGACGCCTTTCTCCCTGGCATTGACTGTGTCATGAGCCTAGAGCTGAGGTTGTACTGTATTATTGATAAATTGGATTGGTTTCCCTTGCCACATAAACCCATTACATAAATATGCAGTTCTTCCATGGGGTTCTTCCTGCCTAAACTGACTTGTAGGCAGTAAGATGTAAAGTCATAGAATCATTAAGGTTGGAAAAGACCTCTAAGATCATCAAGTCYAACCGTCAACCCAACACCACCATGCCCACTAAACCATGTCCCTAAGCGCCTCATCTACASSTCTTTTMAATACTTCCAGGGATGGTGACYCCACCACTTCCCTGGGCAGCCTGTTCCAATGYTTAACCACTCTTTCAGDAAAGAAATTTTTCCTAATGTCCAATCTAAACCTCCCCTGGCGCAACTTGAGGCCATTTCCTCTCGTCCTATCGCTAGTTGCTTGGCAGAAGTCATCCAGTCCCAGCCCTCCCACTTGGAGGAAACACAATATACATGTTCTGTACCTTGAAGAAGAAAGTCAGTCAGCCAGAAATCTCAGCATTATTTTTATTGAATTGGGATTTATTTCAGATAAGTGTGTATATATTTTTTATACATGTATATGGGTTTTTTTGGCTTTGTTCTTTTTTCTTCACTTCAACAAACCCTTACACCGACAATTTCTTCAGTAGAGATGCTAAGGAGACTAGTTCTCCTGGAACAGGTAAGTTCTTGCCATAAGCATAACCAGAAGACCCCACTTGTAAAATAGCCACTGCCAGAACAGTGCCTACTTCCTAAAGATTTTTCATCATTTTGCTGTCTGTATGAGCCACCATAATTCAGATTTTTCTCAGCTTGAGAGAAAGGTGAAGACATTGTCCTCCTGAGCAAAGAGCAGTGCCTGAAAGTGCACTCTAGAAAGAGACCACAGGAGCAGGGATGGTGCCCAGAGATGTTGGGACTGATGTCAGCTAATGGGCTGCTAAGACTTGTGCAAAAAAATGAAAAATGGATTTTTAAGGAAGTTTGTGAAATTTAAGTAATAGAAAATACAATAGTATTTGCTAAAAGCTTGGTAATGCACATAAGACTGGCTCAGAACACAGTTTAATCAAAATAGGAAAAAGAAATTCTGGATTGTTTCTAATGTATGAATTTCATATTAGCTTGTCTCATGACTGAGGAAAAAAAAAAAAAAAAAAAAACCCAACAAACACCAAAATCCCAAACCCCCAAAACTTTGGTTTAGTTCATGATGATTTTAGCAGACAAGGTCCTCAGCTGTTATAAATGGGCTCAACACCATCAATCAAGTTATACCAGCTGAGGGCCTAACTCAGGAATTGCTTGAAGAAATGAAAAGTGGGTAAAAGTTTCCCAGACAAATTAATTTCAGCTGTTAATCTGTTTTTAATTTACTTCTGGGTGATGGTGGGTATCACCATAATTTTTCTTGCTGCTGTGCTGTAGTCTCAATGGAAGAGGGAACTAATTGCCATATGAACCTGAACATTCACCAGCTGCCTTTTCCCTGAAAAAACTCACTCAAAAATAAGTCTCCAAAAACTTCAGGGAAGAACAGGGGGAAAAAAAAATTCTGGAAAGAAAGTATTCAAATTGAGTAAGATCTTTGTCCTTAGATAAATGAGGTAGGATAAATTAAAGTTGCATTTTGCACCTGCTACATGTAATGTAGATGGGAATGGGTGCTGAGCAGCCAAGAGGGGCTATTTGCAGTGTCCCTCCCATCCCAGCAGCATCAGCGGAGCATGTTTAGGTCTACATCAAGCATCCTGCTCCCTGCCTAGAGAATCAGACAAATGCACTTGCACAAGATTTGCCTGCATCTAAACCCAAGTGCGTGATACAGTATGGTCAAAGCTGGTGGGAAGAGCAGTGTGAAGGAAATAGGGACATCCTCACCCCCACCAGTCTCCCCTGGCTGCTCACCATCGGTGGGGGCAGCAGTGCTTGGTGATGCATTTTGCAGCAGGGCCCAAAATAGCTCTTTTTGGTGGTTGTTGTAGTTTCAGTCATCTTCCCAATTTATAGCGTGGCCACATCCTGTCCTGCACAGGGCTTTTTCATGGGATTTCATTTTACCTGCGTAGGCATCTTTAGCTCAGGAGTGAACCACATTTGTCAAGAGCGTAATAGCAGTCACTCTTGCCCGTGATTGGCAACGCGGTTGTGTGAAAGGGAGAGTTTTGGCATCTTCCACTTCAATTAAACATTTTGATTCTGCAAGCAATGCCAACAAATACAGCGTGCAATATATGATAACTGATCCAGTGAAACATTAAAACTGTCAATGGCTTATAACATATATAGGGGGCAACARCCCCCCACGTCACTGTGCTGTGCTTTGTTAACACCATGGCAGGCAGGAGCACAGCTGGGGTTGAACAAGCGCACACTGATGAGGTTGCCCTACAGTTGGGTATCAATGGAAATGTTGTCATTGCATTACACATGTCTTAGCACCATTTCCTGAATCCAGCTGACAAGGTCACTTCTGTTCTCTGCCATTCCTGAGATATCTGTGGCAGAGGATTGCTCCTGTGTTGAACCCTGTGAGATAATATCACATCAGAGTCCTGGTTCTCATTTCAGAATAAAGCTGCGATTCACACTGGGAGGAGAAACTTGAAAATATGACTTGAATCTCATTGAGGTAAAAGATCTGCCAAAAACATGAGCCTGAGGTGTGAACTGCATCAGGCACGTTACTGAGAAATGAACTCTGGACCTTGCTGCCCCAGGGACTGTCACAGCCAGCAGTGGGTTTAGCCATTGAAAAGTGCCAAACCAGAACAAAGGAACAGATCTATTTGAGGTCTTCCCCATGTTTTGGTGGGTGTGGGGGGGTAGAAGTTGTATGAGAAGGTGTTTGAAGATCACCAAGCAGAATGATCTAAAACTTCACTAAGCGAGTGCTCCCTACGTCAGGAAAGATGTTTCTTTTCAAGATTAAATGTTGATTTGAGGGGATAAAATATGAAGCAAGCCAAACATTTACAGGTTATTAATCTTATGAAGAGACATGCTGACTGACTGAATTTTCTCCTTTTAGACATGTGAAAACATGTATTATTTTGATAAGCAAGCCCAGCTGCCTCTCCTCAACATATTGTCAGACATCCATTTTCTGGGCTGGCTCAGACTCAGCCTGGCCCCTCTCATGGCACAGGGTCATCTCCTCCCACCAGGGAGTTTGACACCAGAATAAAACATCAAGGTACTCCATAGCTTACCAGGGTAGATGGGTCACCTCCTTGAGATCCTCCCACCCACRGAAGTTCACACCTTACCCAAAATCATCCAGTCCCATTAAACCCATCCAAGCCTTCCTCCAGCTGCTAGTCCTCAAACCACTTCTTCTCCCCCCAAAACAGTGCCCAGCTCACCCACATCTTACCTTGACAGAGCTGAGACACCCTTCTCCCAAGTAGTCACTTCTATCCTAAGCAATCATCTCCTCCCTTATRTATTTTTTTCATGATTTTTTATACCTTGCAGCTGGTTCCTGATGGCTGAATGGGTTAACCCTTTCCCTGCCACATCCAATAAAGCTCCTGACAGTTGGTTCCTGATCTTCAGCTCCCAGGAGAGTGAGAACTGGCTGCATGYTATCAGGGCTATAATGATCATGACAGGCAACAGCTATGGCATTGGTGGGTCAGATATAGGAAGATGCTGAAAAGAGCCAAAAGATTACTTGATTGATGAGAAAAATGCCTGTGTGAGATGCTTTAAGAGGTCATTCCACTCACATTAAAATAATAAATAGAGAGGTGACAGTGAATAAGTGCCTTCATTGAATGAAAATAGCAGGTACTAAAGAACTTCTTAATGTAGCATTAAAGGTATATCAAGAACCAGTGGCATGAAGCTGAAGTCAAGGTAATTTAAATGAAAAGCTAGGCTTGTGATTTTAARTGTAAGGCTAATTAACTGTGAAGCAAATTACCAGGGGGCAGACATTCTCTTTGATGTCTTCAGTCAAGAGCTGTAACCCCAGCTGCACAACTTATTTTAGTCAAATGTAGCCCAACACTCACCTGCAGGTTATTTGGCAGCCTTTAAACCTGTGTTTCCAGTTCCTTTCAGTGGAGATGTGACATATTTATAACATAGTGACCTGCACTAAGGTCACTCAGTTGGTTTGTGCTCATACTATCCAAAAGCAGACCCTCTGGATCTGCTTTTCATATCAGCTTGCACAAACCTCAGTTCAGGACCTGTCCAACAAGCTTCTGCATTTATTTGCCTGCAATTATATTAACACTTGTCCTGCACGTGACTTGTGAGCATGCCAGCCTGCTCTGCTACACCCCATACCCTCCTGCAAAGGTTACTTTGCACTTGTTGCAGGAAAATCTCCCTCCACCTTCTGGTGTTGCTGTCCCAACTGGTCTCAGTTAGGGACCATCTCAATGGGATAAGAAAACACATTTTGAATGATTGGATCTTGCTGTTCTGGAGCAACTTGTGTTTTGAAATCAATAGGATATGGATGACAAATTTTCTAGGTGCATTTTCCAGCTTTCCTCTGTGCCAGATGCCTGGCCCATAGCCATGGGATCATGGAAAGCTTCCACAGGGAAAACTCACCACAGGGAAACTGCACCCCTCCTATACTCTTGGGAGGAAGGGTGGTTGATGCAGGCTGTATTCAAAATAAGCATTGCTCAATGGTCTGGTTTAACCCTCACTGACGTTTATTCCCCTCTCAGGAACAGTCACGTATCTCCTCTCGACTTTCATTTCGCGGGATTAAACAAGCTAGGATTCCAGGCTTCTTTCTAAAGCCTTTCTAATCTCCTGTCTATCGTAGAAGCCCTTTAATTCTTGTTTGATTCATATGAATCTTTCTTGAGCATCATTTACCAACGCATGCATGGGTGCAGATGCGACCTCACCCGTGCCTTGCCATTGCATTAGGACATCCTGCACTCCACGGACTGTGTCTCAGCTGATAGATCTTCACTCACATTTCTCCATTTCATGATTGCATCACGTTACGCATCACAACCATTCTGTTTCAGTAATTTATCCAGGTCTTCGCAATGCTCTGCTGTTTCCATCACCTGGTAGCAAATGTCCCCATTTGGCCCCCAGTAGAGGACTTTATGCTCTGCCCTATTACATTTTGTTTATCAGAATACCAGTGGATAAGATCTACCACATTCTTCTTTCTTAGTAAATAGACTTCAAACCTATTTTATTCAATTTTCCACTTTCCTTCAAGTCTTTCATTATTTCCCCTTCAAAATGTGTTCCACAGCCCTGCAACATGCTCAGTTCAGATTAGCAAGTCTCTGATTGCTTGAATTGCTTGTTATCTGCTTTTCAAATACAAGTATTACATTTGGGTTGGATTTTGTGTTTTTTTTTTCCCTCCTGATACCTTTCCTGATTTGACAGATTCTCACAAAATCCTTACTGACAGATCTGCAGTTTCATGTGCCAGTTCTCAACAGTATTTTCGAAAAGGGGTTATTCTGGCCCCTCACTCCATTGCTTTAATTCCCTTCTGTGTTCATCTGTGGATGTACCCACATTTCCATTCAAACATTTCTTGTTAGCCAAGGAAAATATAATCCCATACTGAGTATCGTCTTCACTGATAATGAAGACTATTTACCTGATCTTTATCATATATAGATAGATAGATTACCTTTAACCCTAAAGCTGTCCAAAACCTCATCCCTGCCACATTTTAAGCCAATCCCACATCTTCTTTATTTTTTCTTCTTCTTTCTTATATAGCCAATGAGTTATTTATTACTGATTGAACTTCCTATTCATGGTCTAATTCTCTTTTACACTGGAAATTATCACTCATTTCATTTTCTGATCTTTAAACTGTAGCTTTCTTTTAGCACAACCCCTTCTCCCACTCGCTCTAAGCTCTCTGCTTGCTGCTAACACTCCTTTTTAAGGCAGTTATTTATCTGTTTCGGTTTCAACCTCTATAGTTGAGATTGAGGCCCCAACTTTTTTTTGCATTTTGAATATGTCATTTTGATCTAAAACCACTAGGAGGAAGCATTCAACAAGTTTCACTGTCCTGTTGCAGATCCCAGTCTTAATTTTATGAAATTCAGAGAGTTTTGAGCAGGAACAAAGGGGCCTGATGGGTCACAGATCCCCTGGAAGGTGCTGTGGCACATAATCCCTTGAAGAAATGTACAACAATTCACCTTTTGATCAGACTGGCTCCTCTGCTCCTGCTGCAAAGGATTTTCACAACTCCATCCTCTGAAGGACAGAAGCCATTTCTGATTTCCAGGGTAACTTTTTTCCTGAYGATTTTATTTGTCTTTTAAATATTTTTCTCCCTTGCTCATATTTTCCCACCCGCTTTATTTACTGAGAGCTATGATGCGTCTTCTCAGCTGTTATTTCTAGGCTGAACAAACTAAACTTGAATCTCTTTTCATAACATATTTTGTTATTCTTTCTAGTATTGCTTCCCTGCACTTGATCCAGTTTTAATTCACAACTGTTGAATTGCAAAGGTATCTGGCAAACGGGAGGAAAAAACTTCTCTTTTCTTTAAAGCGCAATAGAAGTTTCATGTCATGAAGCTCCATTGATTTGCCCGAGAACTGAGAAACACTGAAATAAATTATCAGTATGGTCCCATTAATTATGATTGTTTCATAGTAAAGTCAGTCTAGTTTATGCTACAGGTCATGATTTTTTCTGAAGAAAATAGCTTTTTATTGGTTAGTTACACATAGTCCTTTTTTTCCCCCTTTTAACTCTTTTGACTGGAGTGCAAATATTCAAGACCTTTCCATTACTTTGATTTCCCATGAAAAATGTGTGTGCTTTAGGTAGTGAAATCAAGCCCACTACAGAGTTCTGGCATTCTCATGTCCTTCATTGCTGTATTTGTTGTGCTACATCACTATCAAAAGAAAAGACAAAACCATCATGTTATTGAGCCGGTGTTTCTCATGGGCTGTCAAAGGGAAGAGCTCTCAGCCCTCATGTTTTTGTTGTCTCTATTAATTACCTCTTTAAAAATGCAGTAATTTGGGGTAAAATTTGTAAGTGATACATAGATTATGGAAGAGGTAACTGTTGAAGAGACCAGGCTGTTAATGCAATGCTCTCAGAAGAGTGGCTGAAAGGGGGCAAGCACATAAAACGTTCTTCAGTATGACCAAAAAGGATGGCAATCCATCTGGAAACAAGACTGTATGCCATGCAGCCATCACAAGAAACTGGGATTTTAGTATGGACATCAGTAGGATCCAAAATTAAGAGGGTTCAGAGGAGAACCAGAAGGATTAAAGAACACGGCAAGGGGCTTGCCTTCCCCAAAACGATATCACCTTTACTCAGAAGGGTTTCTGCAGAAAGTAAAATTCACCCTAAGGGTGTCATTTCTTGCACCAATAAACAATTCACTTGGGGCACCAAATAATCTTTTGCATCTGATTTCCTACACTGGTGGAGCTCTGAGACAGCTTCAGGGTGGCCTTCCCAGACAAATGGACTTCAGCGAGGCTTGTATGTACCTGACTGTCAATAAATTATTCTTACAGTCAAAAATACCCCTTCCTGGCACACAAACTGGCAAAGATGAGTTGCACTACCTTTGCRTATGGATGTGTTTAAATATATAATCTCCTGAGAGGATGCGATGTCAGGACTGTTCAATGCACACCCAGATCAATGAGAATGGTGCGTGCAGCTCATTACTGCTTATTGATGGACTCTGCACATCTTGAGAAGCAGACATCGAACACGCTGGAGATGGGAAACACAATCTCACAAGTGCCATGTAGTCAACTCCTGAACTGTGGTGGGTCACAAACTGGGTAAGTGTTTTAAAAATCTTTTTAGTCAACTAAACCCATTTCATTTTATTAATTATTTTTAATTGTTAGTTTTATTTTTTAGTGTGAAGGAACAGAATCCCCTGGGTTCCAGTGGCACAGAGCTGTTGTCTTCTCTGGTACAAAGCAGATTCACTGTGCACCTATCTAAAGATGTAAGGGAGTATTAGTCAAAACTAATTAAAGATGTTATGATGGCTAGGAGAAGATAAAGGAATACCACAGAGGAAATTAAAATTAAAAGCTATTATAAATATTATTTATTTGCAGTGTTCAGACAGTATTAACTGAAAACAGTCTCATTATTAAGATGCAATTTACCATTCATAGTAAAAGAGAATTTCTGTCCAAAGAGCTCACAATCTGAAGAGATGAAAAAGAGAAGAGGAAGGTGACACAACACAGGACATATAACTGCCACCGTAGAGAAGGGATGTTGAAGAGAGTAGGCAACTTGCTGCAGGCTGCAAGCGGAGGGTACAGGAGGTCCCACTCAGTTGCAAAACCCGGTTTTCTTTCTGGCTGCAATCAGTGTGGAGGGGAAAGCTCACCCGAGCCTTGCCAGAACCTGCCAACCCCAACAGTGACCACACAACTACAACCTTGTGACTAAGAAAAATAAAAAGCATCTTACGCTGACTTGCATGTAATGTGTTTGAAGTTTAAATAAGAAATTAAAATGTCAAGGGTAATTTATGACTATGTCTAGTGCATGACAAAGAATAACACAACAGTCATTAGACAGCAAAATGCATTAGCTGAAAATATCTCCAAAGTACATGTACAAAGGACAAAAGACTGAGTATTGTTTGGGCATGTGTCTTTCTGAGAAGAAGCCCAAGGTAGTAAGGACATGGAGAAAGATTAAGACCTTTATAAGGAAAATGTGGTGAAGAGCATGAGAGACCATACGCACACATAGTTTCATGAGAAGTAGAGTTTATGATTGCATCCTTAGTCTTATGCTAACCCCAGACCCAAATGCTTCAACCCAGATTTCCTAATTCCCCACATATTACTCATACTTTGGTTTCTTCTAATCTTTGCAGGAGAGACAAAACTGGTCCTCCCCTCTGAGAAGCACAGGGAGAAGGGGGAAAGGCTCCTACCGCCAACGGGACACATCTACCTTAGGTCAAGGCCTCACTCCGTGGCCATGGATGACACTCACCACCATGACCAAGGGCAGCTCAGATGGGGCCCATGTGGCGCTCCCCAGCCAGGGTTTCTGATGTTATCTGAAGTGATGCTGCCAATTTCCCCCCAGTGGAAATGCTTATTTGTGTGTCTCTTCTCTACCACATTGGCAGGAATGAACTTGAGCATGAAACTTAACCATTCCTTGAAGTTTGAGGTAAGTATATAATAAACACAATTTGTTATGGAGTGACTGATAGACACACAGCATGGCTGCATTCTCCTTGCTGCCAGAGGAAACTGGGTTAAAAAACTAATCCTCACAGGCAAAATATAAAGCAAGGTTTTACTCAGCTCAGTACAACTTCTGTAATACTAAGAGTTGTATTTATTATTTCATTAAGCCGCAGTAACACAACTACAATAGCATACATGCCATCACTTATTCTGTAAATCGATCATACTGGAATAAGTCCACTACACTGTGGCATATCTGTGGATCATGCAGTGGCTATGTTTGTGGTACATCAGTCCCCAAACATTWAAAAAAAAAAAAAAAAAAAAAAATCAGCAGCCATTTCCTTAACAGGTTTACAATGAGAGTATCAATTAAGAATGGACTAAGTGTAAATTTTAACTCCTTTCCCTTCGGCAGTTTATCTTAACACAGACATTCTTCTCCTGTTCTCCAGTAGATCCATTGCTGCTTGAGCTTTTCTCTGCTTCTTGCGCCAGGGACGATGTCAGCAGATGTTATCTACCACTGCTGTGAATACACCGCAGCACTCAGGTACCATGGGACCTGCTTTGCGGTRGGGTGCCCTTGATCAAACAGATCCAAAACCTTTCACAGCTTTTGTCTCTGCATATGTAAATATTGAACAAAGCTGAACACAGCAGAGCCAAAGGCTGTGATTTTATGATGTTTAATGATCATACCTAACTATGGTTAACTGATCATGATCAACAGACTTCGTTTAATAGGGAGGCTGCCTCAGCTGACATGTATTTACAATATCAACTTCTGTGAACATTTTAAAATACTCTTAACAACATCGTCACTGATGAACTATTTAGTGTCTGGAGATTGTTGGTTACCTGTAATTTCTCCATTCTCAACCATGAGATTGCCACTGCTGGCTCTCGTGACACTGTCGTATGATGGAGGAAAGGATGCTGAGGACAAAGTTTCAGACTTGTCAGGACTCCTACCATAGTTTTCACCCATCATAGATGCAATAAGTCCTTCTTTTTCTGGAGCAGCACCTCCAAGAGTGTCACCCCTGCAAGTTCTGTGATGGTACAGGTAAGAGGCGTGCTTTATGGAGCGCAGGAGCAAATGACTCCTGTAGGCACGCTGGATGACAGTGGCAGAAGCTTCCTCTTGTCTGTGTCTGAGAGTAGAGGAGATTGGCTCATAGGATTTTTTGGATGGATTGGCAGCCATGAACTTCTCCTCCATTTGTACTTTAAGAGTATCCAACTCCCCAGAATCTCCTAACACTCTTTTGGTAAAAGCAAACAAGATATCCAAGCAGTGGATCCTATCTCCACTGACCATAGGCAGGTCCATTGCTATGAGTTCAACTTTGTTTGGTTTTGGTACACGTAAAGGTTCAGCCAGAGCATCTGCAAAGTCTGAAAGTGCAGAGAAAGTTATAAACTGAGTTGCCTCAGGATCAAACTTCTCCCAGATTTCATAAAAGATGTCAAAGTCATCTTCCCCTAAAGGCTCTGTACTTTCCTCAGTAGCAGCATTGAAGTTCTCCAGAATAACAGCTATATACATGTTTACAACAATGAGAAATGATATAATGATGTAACTTACAAAATAAATAATACCTATGGCAGGTTTACCACATTCGCCTATAGTACCATTTATGTTTGGATCACAGTACGGTGGCCCAGTGTTTAAAATAGGACTGAGAAGACCATCCCAGCCAGCTGACGTGGTGATTTGGAAGAGGCAGAGCATGCTGTTATCAAAGGTTTGGAAGTTGAACATATCGTCAATGCCACCTTCCATCTTCACATAGGCAAAGTTAGCCATGCCAAAAATAGCATAAATGAACATGACGAGAAAAAGCAGTAGGCCAATGTTAAATAGAGCAGGTAGGGACATCATTAATGCAAAAAGCAGAGTTCGAATTCCTTTGGCAGCCCGGATGAGTCTCAGTACTCGTCCAACACGAGCCAAGCGAATGACCCTGAAGAGTGTAGGTGGTAAGAAATGTTCAAATGCTTTACCGATGCCAGAAAGCAGTAAGGCTAAAACAGAAAGGATAACAACTGGTTAGAATATCACATTTCTGCTTAGTAACTAGTAAGTAGGATGAAATGATAATATCTGTACAGTTGAAAAATATCTGATGTGTGTGTGCTAAGACCCCTAGCAGAAAAACCTTTAATAGAAGTTAGAGTTGAAAAAATAGCTGTAGAAATCAGCAATTATAACTACATTCCACAGCCACCAGAAGATCGTACCCATTGCACTAAGGATGGCAAGCACCTTTCTATGCACAATTTCAAATATACATATGGGTCGACACTCGTTGACTGATTGTTTTCTTTGACACTGGTTGCATGAATACTTCAGCAGGTGCAGGTTATGTATTTACCTTCTAAATCTGACTTCAAATACTGACACTAGAAAGCTAAACTAAGAAAACAAGATATAATAACAATGGTCATCATTTAGATAATATAGCCAAGATATGTATAAGCAAACCCAGTGATGAACATAGAAGTTGTGCCTGCCACTCTACAATGGCTTTTAGTTCATTCAGGGACATAGCTACACATGATGTTATTTTATCTTTGGTTTGCATGAAAAATTGACAGATCTAGTAGCACTACAAGAGGTTTGGCTTTTCTAGGTTTAGATGTTCTGGATACATTTTTCTGAATTTCCACTCCAGGAACTTAATTTCTCAAGGAAGAGCCATATTCTTACCRGAATCTTACTTAACCAAAACATAAGTCATACTAAAGAAACAAAATATTTTTCTTCCCCTGAATGCCTTCTGCTATTTTGGCAGTACCAGCCCTAGGAATAGTTAAATTGGCAGAAGAGCTCTTCACCCCATTCTTCCATTGCAATCCCTTCAAATAAAAGCTAATACATTTGTGGTGTTCTTTTCTATCCTGCTACACAGTGTGAACCCTTATTTTCAATCAGCTATGCCTGAGTTTCAAACTGAATTCTATAGTCTATAATCTAATTCCAGTCTTCATATTCTCTATATATTTCAATTCTCTGTTACAAAGACAGATGACAAAACCCAGCAACTTTTATCTGATCAAAGATTTCTTAGTTGTATCATCAATCTGTAACAATGGAAATTATCACATAATGGGGTATGGGTATGATGGGTTATTCATTCTGTCTTTCAGACTAGGAAAAAACAATCTAAAGAACCATTACGAAAGATTTTACATAGCACAGCTGCCTATTTTTTTTTTAATACTTCTATTAAATGAAAATAGCAGAAATTTAAAAAATCTTATTTCATGTTATTTTGGTATAATCATGGTGGGGTTTTTAGTCCTTTTTCCTCAAGACTTTACAGTATTATAATTTCCATTTCAACATCCATTTGCAGTTGATAAATTTTAACTGTTTTTTTCTGAAATGAATAATAATTGATTTAGTAAAGAATTTGCCAAACCAATTTTACTTACCAGTAAGTGACATGATCACAACAACTAAATCAAATATGTTCCAGGCATTTGAGAAATAGTACTGCCTTAGAGCCACCAATTTCAGTACACATTCTGCAGTAAAGATGGCAACGAAGAGTATATTGATTTTGTTAAGGATGTTAGTCTTCGTTTCACTTTGCTCATAGGTTTCCACCATCATGGTGATCATGTTAAGGCAGATGAGAATCATGATTACAACATCAAAGGCCTGGCGTGTTACAATGTCAAAAAGGAACCCTTGGTATCTGTTCTAGAGGAAAAAAAATACATCTGGCATCAGTTAGGAAAGTAGGGAGTACTGATCTGTACATGTTTCCAACAGCTCCAATTTTTATGTTGCAAAGTCACTCAACTATAGTGAAGTCAGAGAAATTTGAGAAAGGCAGAATGTAAAAATGACATTAAAAATCCCTTCCCATCTTGAAGTTTAATCAGTTCCAAGGTGAATGTAAAACCCAACAATATTTATGCAGAGAACTTAATAAATATTTAACCTGTAAAATCTTTCAACTTTTTGGTATGGTATTGACTTTAGAGCACTGTCTGAGTATCAATGTAAAGATGGTATAAATAATTTATATGCAATATATAAATATACGCACTTTTCAGTGTATTAAACTGCACTTTTGCAATGCGTTTTCCTTTTGAAGAATTCAGGCAGTCTTACCAGTGGTCTTGGAATGGGTTTTTGAGGTTTCTTGGATCCCAACTTTTTCATTGCATTGTAATATTTTTTCTGTTCTTCTGTCATAAAGATATCTTCCCCACCTAAGTATATAAAGAAATGTCACCGTTACTTGGTGAGAAAGCAGCACTATTGTAGTTTCAAAGTCTAAAATGCTGAAAATYAACATTCCTTCCTTTTTCACATCTTGCTGGTACTAGCCCTTTTCATAATGCGTAACTGTGTCCAAAAAAACAGAGTGGCACAAACCATACGTTCACAGAGCAGAAGTCCTGGGGTGAAACCCAGCTAGCTCAGAAAGCATGGAAACAAAGGACCTACTGAAAATTTGGACAGGAACAAATCTTTCCCTCGCTTCCCACATCCTGGTCTTGTTGAATATCCAAAATACTTCTCAAAGCATCTGTACCAGACCACTTTCTAAATAACAAGTCTCCTGTCATGCTCAGTTCCCAAAAAGGAGTAAAATTTTAAGGGGCGGCAGAGAAGATGTCATTGCCTTCGATATGTGGGGAAAGAGCTCGGTGTTCAGGTTATAGGGGAAAGGAAAGGAGGAAGAAACTTACCCTGGGTGTTACTTCTGCTAACTTAATTTCTAATGCTCTCATAAATGTCAATAGAAGTTTTAGATTCTATGTATAGCAAGGACCTTATTCTCTAAAGATAGCATTGCTCAAGTTATAGTAGGTGCCTTGGAGCACAACCAATATACTTATCTTTTTCTTTTGTTGGTTGAAGTTGTCAATAATAACACCAACAAAGAGATTCAGGGTAAAGAAAGATCCAAAGATGATGAAGCTCACAAAGTAGAGATACATAATTAGACTGTGCTCCATTCGCGGCTGCTCATTTTTCTGCAAGAATGAGAAGCAACATGAAAAATGACCAATAACATAAATAAATAAATGGGCCCAATTCAGAATAATCYTCATATTGCAGATCCTCTCATAAATTGATTCCAGGAGGAACTAAGATTTACAGCCCTATTGCTAATTCTGACAAAATTGGTATAATTTAAAACTACCAATAGCGCATAACACAAAACAATATGTGTATATAACGTTTTTGGAAGGGGAACGAAATGGTGGAAGAAAGTAACATTCATGCTGTGACTACTAGATGCATCAGAATTCTAGGACCTTGTAGGGACATTATTGCTCAGATGCTGACTACTATCCCTTTCAAAATTAAACATGAACCTTACAAAATGATGCACCAAACACAACACCTGAGAGAGAACTAACCAGAAAATACAGCTCAAAATAATGGTACTACAAAGTGTTTATCCWATGACAACTTGTTAATTTGATTTCTTTTACAATGTTTGTTTATGTAGTTTCTGGCTAAATCATTGCAGAACAGGATAATTTAATTCATACTGMTATTGAATATGTTTGCACTGAAAAAATTGTAGAGCAAAATTTAGTCTTTGACTAATGGTGAATGAGTTTTACTTTTTTTTTTTTCCCCTTTACAAAAGTTGATTGTGGTAGATTTTTTTTTTTCAAACCTGACTTAAAATCCTACCATTTGCAATTGATTGAGGCCCTACTAAAGTCAATAGAAACAGTTACTGAATTGGACATTCTTGACATGATTTTCACAAACATTTCAGAAGCATCAGTTCAGCTTCTTCCAATAAGAACAGGAGCTGTAAATTGCTCAGTACTCAAAAAGTCAAGCAAACTATTTAGAAGTCTAATTCCAAGCTCTTGCCGTTAAAAATCTTAGCCTAGATATGTTTTTTTCTTCTTAGCAAAAAATTTCTTTATAGCTATTATGGATAAAAAACAAAAGCAGAACAAGAAAAATAGTTTTTCAAATTGAAACACAAAAAAACTCCATTGAAACACAAAAAAAAACCATTTTCATATATGGTTACTTTTAAAATTATTTGATTCCTTTGAACTCATGATCAAATTAAGATAGCCTCTTGATTTCAAATTCTTTGCCTCCAAAGACATACCACTTTGTTCTGTATAACATTGGATGATACTTCTGATAAGACAGCAAATGCGACTGCCAATATGAACAGTAGGCAAAATAGTACTAGTGATGCCTGACAATGTATTTTAAATGGTTGCTTAGCCACGATAGCTCGATTCTTGATGAAGTTTGGTTTTATGTTTTGAAGTGGACTTTGAACTATGTCACTGTAAAACATTTAGGTTTACTCCAAGTTTGAGTTTCATAAAAGAAGATGTGTGAAGGTAGGTGCCTCCGTGTGAGTGGGAACTCTGAACTCCCCCGCTAGCTGATGGACATCCAGTTATTAGTAGAGTCAATGTAGTATAAAAAGRTGCTCAGCTGAACAATATAGATACCCAGGGTGAGCTGAAATGCTCCCTAGATCCCTCTGAGCATATTGACTAGATCTCCATTAACCATACAGGGCACTTGGAGGTGAACTCACATGGAGATCTTACCGTATAGGTAACTGCATTTAGGTGAGTGGATCTGGAATTGAATCCTACTCCCCATTACAACAGATTAGGATACTATGAATCACTCACAGATGAAATGTTTACATCAGCTGATAAAAATAATTACTGGAAAGATTTAGCACAAACAGCAGATATAAAAGTACAAATGTACTTTTGTAGAAAGCAGTAGCATTAACAAAAATTATAGTTTGAATATARTGACTGACCTCTCGTGAATCTACTGCCGCATACATGATGTCCATCCAACCTTTAAACGTTGCCTAGAATGATAGATTATGGAAAACATGTTGAACTTTCAGGGTAAAAGTCTTTGCATCATTTGCAATATCCAAATGATACTGACTGGAGTAAGAGCCTTTGGTATGGTCACGCACACAAACACCAAGCTCTGACTTTAGGGAAACTTGCCCCTGCTGTATGTATGGCATTCTCAGCCTATCAGGATGTGAAAGCTTGCTAGGGTGGGACAGAACATGTTGTCCTAGGATGCTGACAGGGCAAACCTTCACTAGCATGGTCTACGAAAGGGCTTACAACCCTCATGGCTGAAAAAAATCTGTATTACGGAAGATTAGTTCAGTATTTGCCCCAGATTTCCTTCTGAGATAGATTGACTCCAGCTCTCAGTCTCATGAACCTGCTGGAGGCTGAAACAACACTTGTCCACCAGATGCTTACTTTATCACCTGGAAAATCACAGCGGGATCTAATTTGTCCCCCTATTTCCACTTGTGTGCACAAACAGCGCTGGTGTTTGAACAGCCAGCTGCAAAGGAAGAGCAGGCTGTATGATACCGCTCTTTTCCATCACCCACAAGATTTGAGTTAGGAGTTGAGAGGAGATCAAGCCCACCTGACACAGTGCTGGCTAGTGAAGGCAAGCAGCACTTACCACCTGAAGAAGAGCCAGGTAGCCAGAGACAACATCATCAAAGTTGACTTTGACATTGACCCAGAATATTTTTCCTGTGTTATTATACGTTCTACAGTCTGTTATGTCATTGATCGAATCATTTAATTCTGAATCTTCGTCTGTCAGATTGACACATTTCCCAAACTTTCCAGCAAAGAGGCTCACTCCCACGATGCTAAAGATGAGCCAGAAGATGAGGCAGACAAGCAGAACATTCATGATGGAAGGGATGGCTCCCACGAGGGCATTGACAACCACCTTGGATGAAATGGGAGAGGAAAAATACGCCTAAACAAAGATGGGCTTAAGTATTTGCTCAGTGCAATAAGCAGTCACTTAGTCATCTCAGCAAACAGAAACCTAATGTTTTCCATGTAAATACTAGTCACAGCTGGCATGGGTACCTTGAACAAAGACTCAAAGGTCCATAGTATCTCTTAGGCTTTCAAAGGAATAGTTGATACTTTTTGGGCTGCTGTGAGCCACTACCGCATAGGCATACTACAATTTGAGTCCATCCTCTTTTGATAACGTTCCCTTGGTTTTGGAGTGGGGAATGTTTTGGGTTTTTGTTTGTTTTAAACTTTTATAACATAAAATTTCTGAAGTATTCATCCATAAACACTAGTGCAGAGGACTATATTGTTAAGACTGTAGAAAGTAGTTTTTAAAAGGACCAGTAATAACTCTCCACTAGTATTTTGCCAGATCTATTATTTTTAGTGGATTATGATTGTGTTTGGGGTCTGTAACCATGAGCTAGGTACTTTTTCTGTGCTAGGTGCTGTATAGTCACAGAAAATGTCCATGTAGGTTTTAAGTGCATGCTAAGACATAGCAGATTGCTTCATAAAATGGGGCAGTGTAAGGAAGCGATGAGAATATATCTTTGAGTTTCACAGTGAAGGCTATGAACTCAGCAGTCAGGTAGCAAAGAAGAACGTGATGGACCAGAAGAACAACGAAAAAGCTTTGTGAAGGTTTTTGGAGACCATGTCACACAYATTCTGCATAGCAAGACAGAAAATACGATAGTACCTGTTTCAAAATTGACTCCAGACATGGAGATTTTGGTACATTCTGTTAATTAATTTAATGCAATTTCTCTCTGCTTTCACAGTGACAAGATTGCAGTCAGAGAGCTTTCAGTCTCACTTCCAGAAGATATCCAAAAGCAATCTATATCTCAGGTGCATTGAGGCTGCATTCCCATGTAAAGGTGTCACAGTGATGCCATATGTATTTCTATCATCCATTTTCACATGCCAGAGTATATTCCATAGACCAGACTTTTGCCCAAATACCACTGTGGTTATCACGCTGTTTCACATTGCAGTGTATGGATGTGTTTTGCATATGGCTGAGGGAATCTTTCTCTGCATTTGCACAGTGGTAGGTTTGTAATTAAAGGTAATTAATGYCCAGCAGATTCACATTGTTCCAGGTGCTCCTTTGATGGAAAAAGGCAGCAAATATTCTACAGACAAACACTCCTGCTTTTTGAAAGAATTAAGTCTATTTGGAACAATAATTTGAGCAAAGTACCTGTTAATAGCCTAAAGTTTTTGTAAATCAATCCAGTAAAAACTTGCAGAACAGAGGTGATTCTTTCCTCTGAATTAGCTTGCCATCAGACTTCAAAAATGAGAATTGTGCTCACAGTTCTTATTCTCTATTTTATTTTTGGCTATTTCAGCAAGACAGGAACACAAGAATGACCGAGCAGCTATGGAACAAAGTTTTGCCTAGTCTAGTTTTAGTTTCAATGGCACTTGGGATCGATCACTTGAGGAAAGTCTATAAGGAGCAGCCAAATACAGAGGAGCACAGCAAAGGCACCTTTTAAAAATTCATTTTATGGGTCCTAAACTGAACTTGGGGTAGACGTGTGAACTTCTTAAATATACAGTCATGAGTTACAAACCTATTACATGCTTATTAGTACTGACAGGCTTTAATTTGTATTCAGTCTTACCCTCATCCCTTCAAATCGTGACAATGCTCTTAAGGGTCTCAGAGCTCGGAGAGTCCTAAGAGATTTCATGGGGCCAAATGAACTGCCTAAGAGGTTTATTAAAGAGACCTGAATGGGAAGACAAAAGAAAGTATTAGCAATGTCCTGGTATCTGTTTCCTTTATTCCTGTTTAAAAAAAAAAAAAAAAAAAAAAAAAAAAAAAAAGAAAAAAAAAAGAAATCTCCCCATATTTTCAGTGCCCAGAGTGCAATATCCTGAAACCATCATTAAAGGAGGTAAGAGTACTGTCTTAGCTTCGCATCCAAAAAACAGTCAGTGATTCTGCTACTGCATCCTGCRTCAGGACCTGCGTAGAAATGCCAAAGGCAGAACTTACGGCTACGATAACGAAGTCCAGCCAGCACCAGGCATTGGTGAAATACTTCTTGAAGCCATAAGCCACCCATTTCAGGAGCATCTCCAGAACAAAGATGAAAGTGAACATTTTGTCAAGAAATGCCAACATATTTTTAATGCTTTTTCTCTCATTTATATGGATGTCTTCAAATGCCTGAAATCATAATATATAGATAAATGGCAAAAGTCAGAGATGAGCTTTATAAAATGAAAGTCTAGCATCATTAAGACCTCTTCGTCATTCAGTATGTGTTTTACACAGATCTAAACCCCATCTTTTACTCAAATCTATGTCAGCTGATAAATTTGTAAGTCTCCCTGTCCCTTCTCTTTCTTTTTGTCTATGTACTACACCCCTGTGGACACACATCATGCATGCTGGGATCCTAGGAGGAAAGTATAAACTTCTTGAAATGAGTTTCTAAAAATACACTTTCAAGAGAACCAATTTTTTTGCGTTAAGAGTAATTTATTTGTTTTAATGACATAAAAAAAAAAAATTCCCAACTGTGAAACAACTTCCAGAGAAAGCCAGAAAAATCCAGTATAGAGCAAGGATAGAAACAGCTTCTGAGGGTTATATATTTTTAGCATTGTTCACTCTCTCTCATAATTTGTAATAATAGGAATAATAAATTTGTAGTAATTGCAATAGTGAATAAATGAATGCTATGTGAAGCCTCTTCTTTTTTCTCCTGACAAGTTCAAAGACATTCTCTGTGTTTTCTGCTAAAAACAACTTCTCTGTGTGCAAATTAAAGCTAAAGCTAAAAATGCTTCTAAATAAACACATGAAATTGTGCTACACTAACCAGGGCTCCACTGCTCAGAAGGATCATGAATATGATAAAGGATTCAAACCAGGAGTGTTCGACAATCTGGTAGCAGGTTTTTCTCAGATTCCACCATGTTTCTCCTCCAAACTTTATGGCACTACCCACATAACAACGAAAGTATCGAACACAACCTGAAAGTGAGAGACAGCAATGAATGTATGGAATGAATGTAAATGCATGTGAAGGGTTGTTCAAGAAACTTCTCGCAGCAGGGGAAAGTCCATGGTCACATTAACTGCATCACTGTTGGGTTTGGGCTTTTTTTTCATGTTTTGCCATGAGTTAAAAAAAAAAGGGAACATCTAATTTTGTTTGCCTTGTAACTCCTATTTATATACATATAAAGTAGGTGGAGCCCCTTTGAACAACTTTCCATTGTTTCAAGATATTTCTGAGGCACTGGACACACTCTCACTGACCTGCTGTTTGGGCACACAAAACTTCAGGGCCATGGGAAGAGTCCCGATGTTACAAAAGCCTTTCTCAGCTTCTGCACACTATTTGGAAAGCAGAGACGAGATACCCCGGAACAAAAAGGCTTGGAGACGRAGAAGGTAAACAGTTGTCTTCAATATTGCAGCATTATACCCTGCCTTGCAAGGTCTGTTCATTTATTTATTTGGTTCTGAATGTATGGAGTGATTTTATATCATATAACTTGTAAGGATATGTCATAGTATCGGCTCCATAGAAGGAGACATCTCCTTTCAAGCTCACCAGATTGCTTCTTATAACAGACAATGACGCCAGGGACACCTAATGTTTCCTGACCACCCCATTACAAAATCCTGGATTTGATTACTTACTAATTTTGCCAAGAATTAACTCATTTCGGCTAACATTTTCCTTGCTGTGTGCTGTAGGCTAATTCACGTTTTCATTATCACGAAAAATATCAGTCAGAAAGCTTCTGTCATTTACGAGCATGAAAAAAAAAGTATATATGTGTCATATATATGATATCTTATACACATATTATATAGTATCATGTATATAAGTCATATATATAATAGGATGTAATATATGCAAAAAATTCTGATTATCGTTCTTTCAATAATCCCAGTTTCCCCAGTAAGGTGGATCTGGGATTTGAGATGAGGCAGGGAATGGCACTTGCGTAAGGTAGGGACTTTTTTTTAGCAGCTTCTCTCTGTTTATTTCACTCCTTTGTTCAYTACAGAGATTGTTCATTAAATGCCATTCAAGGAATAAACATTTATACTGTTGCAAAGTATTAACAAATCCCATGTGCCAMGTGCCTTGTTCCAGTGGCCATTTCCAGGCGAGATCTGATCACACACACACTTCTCTTACGTTAATCCCCAAAAGTGACTTGGATGCTGTCCAATAGAGTAACATTCATCTCACTTCACTATAATAATCTGATCTTTTGGGGTTGGGTCTATGCCTTTACCAAGGTCCCAGTTAGAAACAATTGGCTTTAAGGGTAAGGGGGTTTATTTTTCCGGTGCCACGATCTCTCTGTTGACCAGACAGAGACAATGATTTGGACTATTTATCCGATTTCCGGATAACTAAAATTAACTGAAAATCATCTCATCCTATTGACTCAGCATCACTAGAGAAACAAGCCTGGTTTTGACTCTTCTCACTTCCCAGCAGTGAAACCATGAGAGCCTTACCTTCTGGAAAACATTTTTCTGGAGTCTTGATGTCTTCAGCAAACTCTGGAATTTGCCTCAAAAGATCTTCAGGATTTGTCAGATCCACTGTGCTGCCTTCAGAAGAGCTGACACTGTCCAACTACCGAGCAAAATAAGATCAGGTATTGATTCTTTTTACATTCAGCTCCAAATGAATAAGTTCAGCCGTGAACAAATAACATTCAAAATTGAATCTTGGCTATGTACTAATATTTCAAGTAGTGTTGGTAATGGAAAAGACTTTGTGATTTTAAAAGTATATGAGTTTAGAAGTACCAATAGGTGCATTCAAATAGGGGCCAAAGCTATGTAATTACAATATCTATCTACATGAACCAGATTTAACTGCCTAATAAGCTGGCAAATTGAAGAGCTTTTAAAATTGCTTATCAGTATATGTAGTCCTCAAAGCAGGATAAACTACTTGGGTTAAAACCATGAAATCAGGAAAATGCATTCAGACAGGACAACTAGATAAATATATCTGGTATTGTATCAGGAACTGAAACACCCATGACAGTATTTATGAAGTAAAAATTGGAATCATATCATACATTCTCCAGTTACAAAGCTTTTCGCTATCCCATCACACCATATATAATGTATGATGAGTCAGCAGTTCATTACAAATTATGTACTCTATGTYTTTGTTCTCTTATGTTTGCACAGTGCTTTGTTACTTTGTTAATGTATTCTTTATTCAAAATTATTCTAAAAATATTTTTAGTTAATAACTACTATCTTTAAATGGGTTTCTCACTATGACATTAAAGTATTACGTTTCTTGAAACCGAGATACTTGGGACACAGGCAGACTTGCTGGAATTTCCCACTTAGAAACATATCTCTCTTTTAATGCCTTTTTTTTTCCCCCCTTCCTCTCCTTTTTTTTGTGGACTCAGATTTCAATAAACGGAAAGTAGCAGAGAGAATTTTATAAATTATTTATCTGAATCAAATAATTTTGTAGTTTTTCCATTTCTAAATGCTCTTTCTTATACATAYATTTTTCTTAGAAATCAATGCCTAGAAACACAGCACAGCTTCGATTTCATTCACAGAATTCCGGCTCCATCATTAACCAGCCAGATCAGCTACTGCGAGCTCAGAGCTGCTGCCGCCACTAAACTCCACTCCAGCAAATCCTTGAACAGAAATGTACCTGTGCTTGACCAGTATTGGAAAGTCAATGCCATGGAAAAAAAATTGTTACCTCTTTTTGTTCTGGTGATGACGGTGCAACCTTCCTATCCTTTCCTAGGTAAAGCACACTGAATTCTTCAGAGGAAAATCCTGATCCTTTACTCCAGCTGCCTGAATTTTTCCCTCTTTCTCCCCTTTGCCTCAGGTGATTTTCATCCTGAAAATAATCTGTGGATTAGAGGGGGTTTCTTTCCCCTTTTTGGAGGGTGGAGAAGTTGGAAGGGAAAGAAAGATAAGATATGCATTTCATTTGAAGTGGGGCTCTCYAGACAAAAGTCATAAGATATATGATCATTTTGAGTCTCTGATTTTACCTAAGGATAGAGAAAGGGAAATTTTTGCCAACGGACATGCAGCAAACTAAGACATTAGTATTTTAGTCAACTAGCCAAAAGGTAAGTGAGAATTTTTGCATAGGGATTAAGATGGAAACTTAAGATGGGAAATCTTGAGACCAGAACAGCAATCTTCTATGGTTAAAATAGAACTGAAAAATTCAGAGAAAACAGTGAAATAGGATAATATATGCTATCATATAAGAAACATGACCTTAACAGAGCTACCCCTACGTTGTTCTAATAATTACTATGTACTACACACAGCAAGGACAAATACAAAGAATGGACCGGAGCTATAAATTCATATTATGAGTCCATGCTAATGTTCTTTAGGCAGAACATACTTTTTTTTTTCTCTCTCATGTAAATAATGCCAAAATAGTTTGCATTATTTACATAAAATTTTACTTAATAAATTCCAAGTTCACAAAGGACTGACACAATTACCTGCTGACAATCTGTGGGCTATGTAATTACCTGYGTGTAACACAATGTGTCAGCTAGGAATTCCTGCAGCAAACCCAACAATTTATGGTCTTTCTTTTAAGGCCATGAAAGAACCTTGATTTTTAAAAGGCTCCAAGTGGTAATTTACCCTCGCTCTAAACATTCATATTTTCGGTTCTAGTTCAAAATTTGGTAACTTTCTGGAAATGGATCAACATATGCCACCCTGTTCTGCTAGACACAGTCTTCTACCATACATGCATCCCTCAATATATATATATGATTCTACTGTTCCAACACAAATAAAGACATTTCTTACCTGTTTGCTGTATTCTATGTCTGTAAAGGTACTCAGCTTATCATCATCTTCAAAACCCTCACTTATATTCTCTGCCTCAGCAATAGGGACACAAACAAATACATTGGGATTGGTAATAAAATCTTCAAGACCTGAGCATTTGTCCCCATTTTTCTCAACCCATTCATTATTGTAATTGTCTTTACAATTTTTTATTTCTTCACGCTTGAACCCAAGGGGGTTCTGTGCAGTCAATTTGATTTTCTTCCTGTGTGCTTTCTTTATACACCTGAGCTTTCCACAACAGGTATCCCATGTAACACTCTTCACAAAGTGAAATCCCTTGTGAATCCGAGCAATGGCAATCCGAAGATTGTTCATCTCTCCATCATCCTCTGCTGTCTGGAGACAGTCGGTACTGAAGGAATTCAACAGTAGTGCAATGAAGAGGTTGAGAACCTGAAAGTCATTGAAATAATAATAAAATTAAAAGTCAGGAGAGTAGCTTTCAGAAATCTAAATTCTAACTTTGAAGAACACAAATACTATCAAAGTTCAGTCTTACTGAGCAAACCAAAACAAGGTAATAATGAAGTGACTATGGCTGATCACGTTATGGTTGATGGAGTAAACTTCTCTCTCAGAAAGCTCTATGTTCCCATGACCCTCTTCCCCCAAAAAGTTATTTAAAATAGTAGCTAAAACAGATCTGTGCGTGCCAATTGCATTATTTGGCCAGAACAACTTTTCAAAGGTTATAGTAGCAACAAAGGCTATGGTTATGGCTTGTCAGTTTAATAACGTCTCCTTCTTCAACCTAGAATTAAATCAGGCCTCTGTGGTGCTACGTCCAAAATCCTGTAAGAATCAGATTCAGGCCCAGCAATTCCATCAAATCTGCAACACTGTCACAAAAAATCAAAATCAAGAGAAGCTCAAAGTGAGGTTTCCTCCCTGCATTTGAGTACATTTAAATAGAAGAATTTATAAACCCCACTTTTTTTTTTTTTTTTAAAGGGAATGGGAGAATTTAATTTTTTTCCTAATGTTTCAGTTTGGGATGGGATCTATCGTGTCAGAACTGGGCAGATAGCACCCCTGAGTCATCCAGGGACCACAGCCGGTGGAGAACATTAGCCCTTCAGAGACCAATTCATTCCATCTGTCTTAGTTACTGACCTTAGGTTGGAATAAATCTCACTCTCAGATACCTCTCTGTTTCCTTTGATAATAAGAAAGCCTAACAAGGAGCATAGGCTAAGCACTTAATTGTTTGACACTTAACATTATGTGATATGAATAATCACTCACAGCATTTCATCACTGAGATCAATCATTGTGGTGTAGAACAGATGGAACGTTAAACCSAGGGATTTGGGATTCAGCCACAGAACGGATATTTCCCATAAAGGACTTCCTAAACTTAATTCTTTTCAGTGGTTTCTTAAATTAAGGGAAGATTGCTGTATGAATGATACTAAGAATGASATAAGAAACGAAGCTACTAAAAATGATTTTTAGGATTTGGGCAGAAACGCTGGAACAGGACCAGGAAGGCAGCCTGCCCCTTACGTCCCAGCATGGGTGTGTGAGGCTGTGTAGGGTATGCCATAGCAGGATCTAGCTCTTGGGTGTAAACATACTTAGACGTGATTAAAGAAAATCCTGATTTCAGTGATGAGAGTGCAGATTCTGCCATCTGCTGATAAAGAATTCAATACTTGCATGAGATCTTAAAAAAAAAAAAAAAAATTAAAAAAATTGATTTACAGAGGGACTTAAGCACTCAGTTACTCAGTTCCATTAATTCAAGCATGTAAGCCATAAGCCTTACTGATTATTTTAAATCCCAAGATGTGAAGAAACATAGTTGCCTGTATTATATTTACTGCAAAGATATTCCTTGTCACATTGCCACATGAAAAGGTCAAGTGATACTGTGTGCAAAGCACACAAAATGTGACAATATGGACAGCGGCTCAAAGGTGAAAGGCAAAAGAGGCTTCTGCAGACTATAACACACACAGGTAACTCTTCCACCTGTGTTTAGGGAAGCTGTCTTTTGTTGACAAAATGGCAATTAAGTAGATTCTACCATTGAAAGGATAAAGAGAAGAAAATATTGGAAAACTCACCACTAAATTTCCTATCACCATGACCAGCAGAAAGACAAGAAGGCACAGTGGTTGTTCAGCGACCACCATGCAGTCCCACATGGTCTCAATCCATTCTCCACACAGAATTCGGAAAACAATGAGGAACGAGTGGAAAAAGTCCATCATGTGCCAGCGTGGCTTGCCATTTTTGTTTATTTTATGACAGTTATCCGCATAGCTTCTCCCAAAAAGTTGCACCCCTACTATAGCAAAAATGAAAACAATGATTGCCAGGACGAGGGTCAGATTACTCAGTGCTCCCAGGGAGTTACCAATGATTTTAATTAGAGTGTTTAAAGTTGGCCAGGACTTTGCCAGTTTGAAGACCCTCAGCTGTGTAGAAACATAAAACATAATGTTAGACATCGGCAGAGATAACCCATCTTTGCACCATTCAAATCCTGCAAAAACCTTTTTTTTTTTTTTTTTAACTGGGCAACACTGCAAATGTAAAATAAGTGCCTCGTAAAGGACCAGGCTAACATGAGTCCCTGGTAAGTGTTTGGCCCACACAGGCAGGTATCCATACAATGCACTTGATGTAGACTATGGTGCTTAACTTACATGTAACACAAAGGACCAAAGTTGGAAGACCRGCTGCTATACTACTGTAAAAGGAGTCTATCTTTTGGTAAAGCAACCTAAATTGGTCCACGGTGTAYGATACAAATACCTTAACATCATTTCACATCTATTTTTAAGTTTTGTTTGTTTGTTTTTTTGTTTGGTTTTTTTTTTTCCTTCTGTATTTGTACTCTGACACTTTTTTCCTAAGTTTCCTGTGCTAGTTTTTAATTTTTGACACCAGTTTTATAACAGGTCTACTCTGGAATATTTTTTCCTCTGAATATTTCTTAGTATATTCAAAAGAAATATATATGTCATTAAACTCTAACTCCAACATCACAAGGAGTTTAAGACTGTGTTTCTTATTTCTAGYGCCGAGAGGAGGAAAAAAATACAATTTTAAAAACATAATCATTTCCTGCATCCTAACTGCAGACAACAGAAGTCTTCTCTATTATATTCACAACATAATGTTTTATACAACTGAGTAAGCATGAGGCATTACCAGTCTGAAGGATCGTAAAACTGACAGGACTCCTCCTTTTCGCCTTTCTTTCTTGCCTTTGTGTTTGGGTAAACTCAGTTCAATTAAACTCAATGTGACAATTATACTGTCAAAAATATTCCAGGGCTGCTGAAAATAGTAATAGGGATCTAGAGCAATGATTTTTAAGATCATTTCTGCAGTGAAGATTCCTGTAAAGACCTGTGACAAATAAACAGTAGCATCAGCCTAAAAGTAGCCATRAATTTATCTTATCTTTAGATCATGTTCCCACAAATAACATTCAGGGACAGGTAGGTCAACAAAACCCATTTTTATGAACTTCTAATGCACTTTCAATTAAAATGGAAGGATTGTTTTCTGCCTTCTCAGGAGTGTGTTAGAAATGTATCAATAAAACCTGTCAATTGTCTATATTAGAAATTTAGAGTTTATAAATGCAGAGTTTGCTAATTTTTAATTTTTTACAATTACTCTTTATGTCCCAAGTGAAAACATCCATCAATCAATCCTTGGTATAAAATGTCACATAGCTGAGAATTTGCTTACCAAGTTGCCTACATTAAGCATTGATTTAAAATTATCTGACATATTATTGTGCTCCAGTGCCATGAACAAAGTGTTCATCACAATGCAAACAGTGATGGTGAGATCAATAAAAGGATCCTTCATGAAAGCAGCCACTTTCTTCTTGATTCTCAACCAAAGCGGACAACAGTCCCAAATGAGATACTTTAAAGCAAAATAATTCAGGCATGGYGGGCATCTCCGCTGGGATTCTTCAAGTTCTAAATGCAAAAGAAAACCCCACTATAGTTAAATGGTTATCACTGAGCAAGATGGTGAAATAACAACTTCAAGTATTCAAAAGACCAGAGAAGAAAAAGGAAACCTCACATCTCACACAGAGCCCCAAAGCTTCCCTGCACTTTCTACCATTCACGTAGTCCCTACATCAGCTAAAAAACATGAAGATAAATTTCAGAGAAAATTGGATTCAAAATTCATTCATGTGAACTTACTTCAAAAGCCTTTGGATCAGGTGTTATTTGTCTTAGACTTAGACTTGTACTACAATCAGCTGACTAAATACAGATGTTTACAATGCAGAGGCCACACCGCAGCCYCTCACACTCTTCTAGGTCAGCTAAGGCACTTTTCACCTTATCCTTACATAGATGTCTAGGACATTGGCTGTATCACACCCAACATCTTCTTGTCTCCTTTGACTCTCAAGGGAGTCTAGAGAGTCAATGGCAGAACAGGAATTCTAACTGCAGGTGAGGCAAATCCAAACTACGGTGCCTGAAATTTGGCCTTAGGCCACTCCTACTGGAAAGGTCATGCCTACCATTTCCCAGCTGACGCAAGTTGCCACACCTCTCCAGTTTCTRTAAGTAAAACATGGAATAGAAGCTCTTCTAGCTTTGTCATTTACATCCTTTTGGTCAAATATAAATCTCATAGCCTTTCTTTCTTCACCACCAATATTAACGAATCCTCCAAAATACTTTTGACCCTGCTGAAGTCCTGTGCAAATTCATTGACAAACTGGAGCTTACTTAAAGCTAAATACAAGCACAGTAGGAATTATTAGTAATCTGGTTTTCAGGGACCTGAAAATTTTTCAGAGATCAGATGAGCTGGACCTGACTTCTATCTTTTTCTTAGTTGGACCTGTCCTTATTTCTTCCTATTGTTTAATTTTCATTTCTTCTCCTCCAGGCTCAAGTCTCAGATTCCACCCTACACTACTTATTCCAGTGTGATCACCTTGACTCAACCCCACTCCAGGTCTAGCTCTTGTCTTCTGTTCTTCAGATCAAATGGCTTCTTCTTTATATATACAGTGTGGTTCCAGGAGAACTGGTGTTCAGGTCCCAGCAAAGACCCATTCTGCTCCCCTTTCTGATGCTTGTTCTCAGGTTAATCCACAGCCACTAGAGCTACAAGTCCTGTTCCATCCCAATTCACAGCTGAAAGTGTGCAACAAACCCCAGATCTTTGGTGAATTACACTGCAAAGCAAGGTTCCACTGGATGTACTTGTGATTCTCCCAAGAAAAATTTAAAAAAAWTTAAGAAAAGGGACCTCCCTACCACAACGGTACCCCCCTGCTAAACCTCATACTTGTGGTCCAAGAACTGGTGACAGAACTCCGCAACAGGGACAAAACAAAACAAGACAAGACTTCCTCATCCTAAACAACTTGGGCTGAAATGTTTCACTAAGATCTGCAACAAAACTATCAGTGATAAAACCCCCCAAAAAATTCACATGGAAAGGTAAGTTAAAGGAATAAAATAATGAGGTTAAGTATTTAAAACCCAGGAACTGCCGCAACTGATTTTGCTTGCATAATCTTATTGTTGGATTCTGCATGCCTGTGTCTCTGCCAGTGACGTATCACAAGTCACAGGGGCAGGAGGAGAAAACAGTATCCCAGTCCTGCACCTCAGATGGTAGAGAAACTCCTTCCACCCACTCACTCCAATCCCCTTCACTGTCTGGCCTACAAAACAAGATCTTATAACAGGCAAAGGACATGCTCCAGTACATAAAGACTGTGTGATAATGCATTTTTTTAAAAAAGAGCCAAATTAACAATGAAATTGCTAACTACACACCTACAAATCTCTGTTAACCTTTAAGGAATATATTGACATTTTGGTGTTTCATGCTAGCATTACCTTAGGATTGAAATAAGCATAATGAGGAACCGCTTACCCTCTAAGACGCTGGTAATTATGCTGACTGCACTTGCTGCCCTTTGTCTCTGAAGTGCCTCATTAAAGTACTCCACTGACAAACGAGGAGGCAAATGCATCATGCTGCTCTCATCATTTACAGCTGGCTGCTTAAAGAAGTAAACATGATTAGGGAGATACCACAGGAATAAAATGAAGTAGGATGTGATGATGGGTAACTATGAAAGTTAATAGGAACAATGACACGCAGCCAAATAAATGTACCTTTTCACAAGATGTAATAGATGTTGAGAACGAAGGGCCTACTCTTCAGTAATAATGCTGCAGTAAATGGATCCTGCAAGCATGTAATAGCAACGGGGCAAGCACAAACCTTGGAAATAAGTGTATGAGGGGAAACAGGCCTAGGAAATATTCCAGAGACTAATGGAAAAGGAGAGACATGAGGGATAAACTGGTCGAAAAGCATCTCTACCTGCTTGGGGAACTTACAGGCAAAACTTCTGCATGATGCTAAAGGTGCTGTGAAGGAGAAAGAAATTACAGGTACTGCTCTAAATGACCTCCCTGGACAGGGCATGGGATAAAAAGACTCTCTGGTGACTTATAATTCCAACACTAGGAACCTTCAAAAGTATGTTAGTACAAGTTGTGCATAGCAGAAAAACAGGGTTTATAACAGGAATGCTGAAGCAATGAACTCTAGTTTTCAGGAATTCATCAGAGTATTAAAAAACACTTTCTACGACAACTAACTCCCCACATCGGTATACTTCATTTCACATCACTGTTTGCCATTTCACTGAAACTCTTAAGACAAGAAAAAGCTGCCACTCATGGAGAAACCATAAGATGAAGTATATACTTAAAATATCTTTTACTTACCAGATCACCCTTTCCTGGGTCTTCCATCACCGGTGGAAGCATTACTCCTTCAGAAGACACTRGATCTAGACTGTGTACCCTGCTGCTTCCTCCTCCCATCACCRCAACCACCTCATTGCAGTTGTCCGCGTTAGCCCACTTGCTGCTCTGCACGCAGTTCGGGGTAGCGGGGTGAGAGCTGTGGCTCATCTGACTTTGCACGCTGGAGCGTCTTCCCATCTGCRTGACCGGCAGTGACCGACACTGGATTTCGTGTTCCCCGGCACTGCGGGTCTCCTCATCACCAAAATCCGTTCTGGAATCAACTTCTAAAGCAGGTATTTGGAAATTGAACACRCTCCCATGGCTAAGTTTGCGTTTCACCTGATTTGCGTTGGGACCGTACACMAGGCCAAGGAAAGACTAAAAGCCCAGGAAAAGGAATAAAGAGAGAATGGCATAATATCATAGAGAAGATTTTGGGAAGCCATAAATGTTTAGAGTTTCATAACATTTTCTATCAACCATACCAATTCCAAAACTCTTATCTGATTTAGATTTTTCAGGAAGGATTTTGCTCAGATTTTAAAAGGCAGATAATAAAATCCTACCGGCTGTAGCAGCTATTTTTGTGATAAGCTTTATATTTACATTTTAAGTAAGAATTTTTAACAGAGAATGATGGCACAAAAGTTAAATTCTGACAGTCATTCACTTTTTTCTATTCCTCAGTGTTACAGAAAATGTATTGTAATTGTTATTATAACTTTCCTTCCATCCTTTGTTTATAGTATTTCCTTTTCAAATGAAATTTTACATATAATTCTTCCTTATCCCAAAAGGTTGTTAAAATGAAGACTTAAGAGTGATCAGTGTTTGTAACAGGATTTGATTTGTGCTTTCAAGCAATTTATTTTAGTATTAAATTGGGAAAGCTGTAAGGATCTTGGATTCAGACAATAGATTACCAACTTCCGTTGATTGTCTGTGGAATGTGACTTGGGGAATTGTTGTTCTTCTTCATTATCTTCTATCCCCAAGGACTTATTTCTCTTTTTCCTATTGCTTCTTTCTTTGATTTCTTTGGTAGACAGAGAAGAGGCTTCAAAGGAGCTAATTGACAGGATATCAATTCCTTTCATAGCCAATGACTGAAATTAAAATAAAAACATGGATGATATTTTTTCTGGGTATTTCGAATATAAGCAGAAAGAAAACACTTCTGTGCTCTATTTTATTTCCTCTTAACAATTTGTGTTTCACAAAACTCATTAAAAATCTTSCAATATGTGATAACACTAAAAGAAAGAGGAGAGAATTTCCCCAACATATGGAGCACTGAACAATTTGCTATTTGCAGTATGTTACATGATCGGATGTATTGGGCCTGCCAGGGGCAAAATAATCACATTATAGCTCCTATTCCTCCATACGGCAGATTTGCTTACAATAAAAATACTCAGTTTGAAAATAATGCTATAGAATATATCCTTTTCCCCAAATAAATGCTCAAACAGTATTAAAATTCTGTCTTTTCATTGGTGATCCTCGGGACTGTATTCACACTGTGGCTGACTTTCCTTCCCATACTGAATTTAGGACAATGTTTTCAAAGCACAGGAATATTTTGTTCCAGAAGCTTCTAAGCCATTTAAGTTGCCAAGAGACTTTTCATTCAACTACAACAGGTTTTGGCTCAGTTGTTAATGCAGTTGATCAATGGAATTACTGTATATTTCTCTGCTCAGCAGTCCACAATGATAAAATAGAAGAAAAAATAAAAAACCCTACATTTTCTTTTGGAAACTGCTAGCTGATGGAATTTTACATTTTCCAGATTTTAAAATACTGTTTTTCTTACAGTAACAGCAGCCTTTAATGCTCATTAGCCACAACAAAATTCATTGTTTCACAGGAAAAATACACAGCTGAACAAGGAATTGCTCCTGTAGCTCTAGGAATCACTACTTTCAGTAAGTTATCACTTGCTCCTGTTCCCATGAGTGACTACTATATACAGCTGTATACAAGGAGTGATGCTTTTTCTTATGTGACTGACAACAGAGCACTGAGACTAATGCTTGCATGGGAATAATTTACGTACCTCCTGCTCCTTCTGTAATAATTCCATGGCTTCCCAAAATTTCCTTTCCTTTGCCTCCGTTTCAGCAATGGTGGCCTTGTTCTGGTCTTCGTATGCCATTGTTACTACAGCCAGAATTAAGTTGACTAGATAAAATGAGCCCAGAAAGATGACCAGCATGAAGAAGAGTATATACACCTTCCCAGAAGCTCTGAGGGTCTGTAAGCAACACACCCCAGAGATAAAAATTACGATAAAAAGTACCAAATAGGCTTTCAATGTGTCTCTGAAATCTTTAGAAGCACTCAGCTTCCTAGACACAATGCTTTAGGAAGCTTAAATGAAAATTTATCTTCCTTGGCCCTTCTTTCCCCTCTTTCTCCCTCTTCCTATACCATCACCTATGAATCACTGATCATACACCCCAGGAGGATGATGGAGGCGGCATTCTTGTATTTTTGAAGGACAATACAGGACCCTTTTAGTACTTTTTTTTAAGTCCCTACACCAGTAAGGTAATAGGGCTATTGCTGCGAAGCGCTTCAGCATCCCCTTTCAAGGAGTTTCAGTTTGCTGGAAGGGAGAAGGGAGGATCTGGGCTCGATGACTTGCAGCTATCGCTTTTATTTGAGGTTTCTTGTCCTCTACACATTTTCTGCTTCAGCTATTGCTCTCCCTGGAAGACTGATTCTGAACTATGTACAAAGCTGGTACCTGCTGGTACAGACGCTCCCAGTAGTCCTGGGTCATCAGGCGGAATAAGGAAAGAAAAGCCCAGCCAAACGTATCAAAACTAGTGAAACCGTAATCAGGATTTGGCCCAATTTTCAAGCATATATAGTCTGGAGGACAGATCCTAGAAGTAATAATAAAAAGTGGAGCTATTTTAACTGTACAGATTTCAAGGAAAACTTCAGCTTATGTGACAGTTCTGATTATTATTCAGCTCTGCATTTTATTAGATTGCAAGCCAATTTTCTACTCCAGGTAGTATTGGCTGGAAAGTGGGATGGAAAAAGCAGTACCCACAACCCTGGCAACAAAGGAAGAAGACAGGCTGGAGTAGACCAGCAACTCAGGACAACTCTCTCATCACCAATCCTCATCCCCTGCCCCTCAGTCAAAGCAGCCACATCTCCCTCCTCGCCCAAACCTGCCCTCCAAAATCCATGTTTTGTTTTCCCAGTTTAACACTCATTGGCCTTTAGAGAGAGGAGTGTGCCTGTCCTGTGCTATATCTGAGATCCTTCATGTTTTCAGTTCTCTCGTACATTTGTGGGGAAGAGAAAGACAGCACTTCTGGAAGGGCTCAAAGGAATTTAGACCTGAATAAGCCAACTGCAGGTTCATGCTTCGTTCTCTACAAATATTAAATTATCTGACTGTTTACTACATTTTGTTGTCTGTGTTCCTGTTTCTGCATTCAAGGAAAGCCTAGAATTTCTGCTTTTGTCTCGTATGACTGAGCRAATACAGAAGCACTGAGGCAGAGAGAACTTCCAAAGAAGAAATAGTCTTAAGTGCACTTACCCAGCACCAGGACCACATAGCAAAATATCTGAGGTGCCCCCTTTCTTAGCAAAGTATGCTATAAAAAAAGGGAAATAAAATTTAAAAACAAAGCACTTTTTAGCCTGAATCCTCTATCCTTTAATATAAGTAGTAATGAGTGACCTGTAAGTGTATATGCACACACATAGACAGGTTTCCCACGCTCACAGTAACTGCGCCAGATTGCAAGATGTCCTGTCCTCATTTATAAACATACCTATGTGTGTGCACAAATTTCAGACTGAAGGCTGTACTTAAAGCAGAATTTTTAAAAATATTGTTGTTTTGGCCACATCTGCATAAAGGAAATCAAGAATTAGAGGGCACAGGCTCAAGCACAGTCCCTGGTTTGGTAATCGTTAGCACAAACTCTGGCACAGTTTTGGCCCATAGCAATTAGCCCTCTCCAGGACAGCAAACAAACGTCATTTGGGGTAGCATAGACCAGTTCTGTTTCCAGTAAGCAATAAAAACAGAATCCTATTTTGAGGAGAAAGAAAGAGTATTTGGCAGTGTGGATATACACCATGCCATGTCACTGCTCTGCTGAGCCAGACAGCAGGTCCTAACCCTGCTTAGCTGAGACATACAGATTTGTCCATTAGGATGCTGGAGCTGTGCCCTTTTTGACCTCTTTCCCTATTTCTCTTAGCATGAGTTACTCTCATGCCTGAGCTAGCAGCAGACTGAAAGTAATAGCTTTAGTGCTAATAGCTAATTAGCCCCATTAAGATGTGGGTTTATTATCCCAGACGCAATGGAGGTCTTGTCTTCCCGGTGCTTCTCAAACCTCAGCTCGTCAGGTAAGTCAGCATGATTCAGAGCCAGCAGGAATCTTTAATATCAGCTGTACCATATCATGTAAATACACCATAAAGGAATGAGTCGCTATCTAGGCTACTTTCCACCCAAATTTTGTTCAGCTCTGCTCCTGCCAATTGACAAAAAGGTTTTTTAAGAAGATTCAGTGATTGAGCTTCAGAGAATCACAATAACATGAAGTTCTCCATGTTGGAGATGGGAACTTCACACAAAGTCAGGAGCAAAGCAGCCCGTAAAAAATATACAAAAAAACCATTTAATAGAAAACTGGGCTTACAGTGCTGTAAGTCCTAAATCCTGTAGGAAAGTCATCTAGCTTTCATTAAACCTGTCTGGGCCCTCCTATTCCTTTTGCCATGATTGCAAATCACCCTGCACACAAGGTGTATGGCATAGGATGTGAACAAGACAAAGCTTGTGAAGCAACACAGATTTTTAATTTCTTGAGCCCTACTTTCTCTAGGCCATTGCCTTTATCCAGCTGCAATGTTCTGCATAAAAAAAAAAAAAAAAAAAAAAAAAAGTTTTTGTTTCCTGTTTCTTCAGCACAGAAAATTAGTCTTTTTAGCCCAAGTTTGTCACATCCATGGTCTCTTGTGTGCTACTGTAGTCACTGCCTGGTTTCTTTGAAGTTTGCTTTCAAATATGATTTTTACAACATTCTGTATATGTAAATAACTTTGTTCTTATGTGTGGTTTTTTGGTAGGTAGGAGAGTTTCTTGCAAAAAAGTTTTTCTCAAAAATCTTTTATATAAAGACTTTCTCTCCCTGGACTATGAAGTTATTGAAGAAATCCTGTCTGAACAAATCTCCCGCACGGAGTGTATACAAACAGCAATCCTGTGTGGGTTTTTTATGTATTTCAGCATTTCCCCTGGGAGAATGCTTTTCTTCCTATTATAATTGCTGCTATGTCTGAACTCTCTGGTGGAGATTTTCTTCAGTGATGAAGCTTTCTTCATATTTCTGGCATAGACATTGTTTACTCTGAGTATATTTTTTCATGTATATTGAGGCTTTTCCTTTAGCACAAGGCTTTACCTTTCTGAATTGCATCTTACAGTTGCTATTCCTCTGAGAATGCTTTGGTGCATTTTCAGATCTCTGCTCTATGCTTCCATCACCAGCCTCAGTCAAGACATATACATGAAAGATGTATATTATATATATCTTAGATAAGACATAAAATAAGATACGTATGATGTGAAGAAGAAAGTAACTTCGACTTTTAAACAACTTCTTCTGTTTCAAGCTGAAGAGTAATTCGCTGGGCAGCAAAATGAAGATGTATGGACTCTTCAGCATGTAGTAAAAGGTGAACTTTGGGGAATTACAGCAGAGAATGAGCTAATGCGTATTTCAGTTATTGTCATATCATTCTGGGAAACAGAGCTGGACGTTGCTGGAAAATTTGGGAGTGCTATTTCTTACAAGGAAGGGAAGGGGTGCATTCCTGGATGCCTGCAAGCTGCTCTGGCAATCTGAAGGCCATTATCGGGTAGTTACTCATCAAAATATCAGTCATCAAAACATCAATATCATTTACAGCGGTGCTAAAACATGCATGCATAGGTGTCTATACTATCATCTAAAAAAGAATTAAGGAGAAAAATTACCTGTATCATTAGCAAACATTTCATAGGATTCCCATGTTTTGTTAAGGAAATAAGATATTTTACTGAACTCTGTAGAGTTCCTGATACACTTTTGTCTTAGATTGCCCTTAAAAAGCTGGAGGCCTATTAGGGCAAAGACACTCAGGCAGAAAACAGTCAGGATCATCACATTGGCAAGCTTCTTAACAGACTGGATAAGTGCCCCTACAATGATCTTGAGTCCTAGGAGGACAATATACAAAGGAAAAACAGGATGAAAAACTGAGATTTTAACTGAGTTAAAACAACGTATAGCAACCAAAGTACCAAAATTACTGGATAATATGCGGCAAATATGTTTGCAATGCAGGTATAGTTTGGATGAGAGAGCAATTAATATGAGAACAATATTTTTTTTTTCCTCATTTGATTGACCTTACAATTTCCAGATGTTCCTTTAATCCCTGGAAGATATTTAGGCAAGGATGAGGAACCAGAGATAGTCTGGTTTTTCTTATCCGGAAAGAGTAATATGCATAATTAAAATGAAATTTCCAACACTGACAATCTGTGAAGAATCTGGAAACACTGGAAACAATAATGAATATGATCAAAAAGACAAGAAAGAGAAGACAGCGGCAACCTACTGGTTCTTAATTTGTATTTAGTCATGAGAAAAAATTCACTGACTTTATAACTAAGGGAAAAGTGAAAAAGAAAGTGTTTTCCCAGGGATGATGTAAGATCATTAATAATAAAGTCCATCCAGTCACCAGAGGTGTTTCTGTTGAACTATAGCAAATAGACCAACTAGAAGAACATTCTGTAAAACCGACAAAATAAAGTGTTAACAAAATCTTTAAAAGCATAATGAAAATAAATTAAATACAAGATTGTTTCTAAYGCTTGATTTACTCTGGTTCTGCCAGTGGACTAAGACACTATTTATGTCCACAAATTCAGCTGTGTCTGCAACCAATGAAAGATATAGAGGGAAAAAAAAGGAAAAAAAAAAAAAAGAAAAGGCAAAAGCCAACATTTTGATTGGAGTAAAGAATTGGTTGTAAGTAGCAGAAAATATTCAGCAAATAGGGTTTCTTACCTGGGACTACTGAAATGGTTTTTAAAGCTCTCAGAACCCTGAAAGTCCGAAGGACTGACACACTCCCCAAGTTACTAAATGCTCCCATGTACCTGTAAAGTCAGGATGTGATACGTCAAGTGGTTGAACGGAGTAAACAGGGCAATTATTTTACAGTCATTCTTACCTGTTAATACTTCCAAGCATATTTTAAGTATTAATAAATTGCATATCAAGGATTTGTCTGAAGACTTATAAAATAGAAACCCATTTCTTGATTATTAGAGATTCCTTGTGAGGTAGCTCTTGGCTTGTGCACAGCTGCGTTAGTGTCAGCATCTTAAAATATCATGTATTCAAAATATAACCAAAGATAACACTCAAAATCATTCATTTCAGGCCGAAACACTGGCTGAACTCATTTGATTCTATCTATCTCCCTTCTATGGCTGCATCTAAAAAAGCTTTCTAATTACTGCAAACTGAAGCTCAAACTATGATTTTTGGAGATGAAGAGCCCAGATTTAATCCACTGTCCTGGTGTCTATACACATCGCTCTATTTCCAAACTTACACTTTTATTCACAGGATCGGTATGCCTGTATTTGACAGCCCAGCTATTACATTTCACTAATTGAAATGTATCCATTCACGTACATTCACCACAGAGTATATCTTGCTCTGCATAGCTCTATTCCCTTCTTGAAAGACTCATACATTTATCGCTCACACAGTGARCGATAAAACAAGGGGAAGAGTCAATATCCTAGATAGTTTCAGATGCAGTTAGGACCCACAGGGGTGTTTTTTGCACTGCAGACAGCCTTTTGCACCACAGCAACAAGAACTTCAACTACAGAGCGCAAGTGCAGGTAATCCGTATTTTATACGTTCCCACTTACGCCATAACGATAACACTGAAATCCAACCAGTTCCAGGGATCTCGAAGGAAAGTGAATTCATTTAGACAGAATCCTCTTGCCAATATTTTTATCAATGATTCAAAAGTGTAAATGCCAGTGAAAGTAAATCTAAGGAAAGGAGAAAGCACCAAAGGAAAACAGCAATATTAGCAATTAACGGAAGAGACACAGTCAGACTATGTACTGTCTAGGCCAACAAACCAAGCCAATGCTGCAGAGAAGTAATGGAAAGACTGCTGTTGGTTTCAGTGTATTCTATCAGTAGCTCACTCATATGGAGGTTGAGACAGTAGTTGACTGCAATCTGGACATGGCTGTTGTCGTGTATGCCTATGACATGGTTTTTTGGCATTCAGCAATTTTTTTCAAACTCTGTCATGCGAGTCCCCATAATTTGAGAAACACAAAACTCCTAGCTGCTTGCTAAAATAAAGATCAAAATTTGCATCATCTTCCTCTGGTTTCAAGTGGCCAAGCGAATGTGTGATATGCTGTGTATTATTTACTTTGGGCACACAGCATCCATTTCTGTGCAGAATGGTTGAAACACTTAGAGAAATATAAGAGTACAGGATTTTCAGTTCAAGATGGCAATTATTCTTATTAATGGGAAATTATCAGTAAAAGCTCTTCTGGACTTATTGAGTGCACTTATCATTTCAACAAGAGAGCAATCTCCCTATGGAATTCAAAAGGCATTAATTTGGTAGTCAGCAAATGCACTAAGAAATTATATGGAGGTAGTGCTTCCGTTTTCATTCGGAAAGAAGTATTCTGAAATTATTGTTGAAATGCATTTGAACAGTAGTTTTGATGCCAACAGCAGATACAACTCTTATCTAACCTTTATGCTCTCATAAGGAGGGAAGTACCCCAGCATCTTCTGGAGATACGTATATTAATACCATACAAAGTCTTGTTCCTCTTGCATGAGGATTTACCATTCCCAGCTGTTTCAGTGCCACGTAACATGAGATAGTCAGAAACAATTTTAGAGCTGTTTTTAAAACTAAGTATTTTGGAATCTTTTCCTTTGCATTAGGTGTTAGAATTATCAGGGTTCGTATTCTAATATTTTTATGCCAAACTGAAAAAGTGAGATCTGAAATATTATTTTTAAAAAAATAAAAACATGGGATTATCCAGCTTAAGTGTGACTACAAAGGCATGGATTTATTGTGATTTAACATTGCAGGTGTTGGCAGCGCTGAAGATGAGAGCTTTACTTTCTAACAGTGTCCTGCAGGCCGGGAGCTTCTGACAGAATGTTTTATTAGAGCAAAACTCTAATATTTCAATATTATTAGAAAGAATTTTGAAAGACATCAGCTCTTGATGTGCTTCATCAGCGTCAGCAACAATGGGAAATGTGTCTGGATAAAAATCAAATAATTACTGAGTAACTTCAGAAAGTGGGATAACAAACTGGAGGAGCAGGGCAGACATGAAGCTAGTTCAACAGTTGAATTCAATCTACACTTACTCTCTCCTATAACACCACAATWTTTGTAGATATTGAGTTTAAAGACAAAAATACTCCCTCAAAGCAAAAAAAATGACAAAAAGTCCTAACACAAGCAACTTTCCTTCTAAATCCCCCATAAAATATCTTGAGTGAAGGCGGCAAGATAAGTCTCAATAATTCAATATAACTACAGAATTCAAAAACGTACGTACCCACAGATACTTACTCAACATACTTGTTCCACAAAGGAGATGGAGAAGCCTTAGACTCAGTCAGAGCCATGAATACACAATTAGTTATAATAGTGCACATGATAAACAAGGTGAATAATGTAAGTCACAGGAGTGAAGGCAAAGAATACGACATTGATTCAGAAATTAACTAGATATTCTATCAGTCATAGATGTAGCATCTGTTTTTGAGTTTAAAGCACATGTAAGAACAGCATGCACGTGTATTTGCTGATTTTGAGTCATATTAGATGACAACACACTACCGTTGTTATTCATGCCACCTGGACTTCTGTATGGGCTAGAGATCTGCTGCTCTAAGCATTGCAAACTTGGTGAAAGGATCCTCAACCACTCAAAGAGTGGGAGGAAGGATGCATTTTTAGTTTCATTTTATAGCATGAAAGTCAAAAACTTGCCCAAGGTCACACAGATGAAGCCCAAACCTGACTCTAAATTGGCAGAGCTGCGCTCTTTTGAAGGGACAACRTGAAGTCTGCCAGGACTTGCAGGTATCTCAAAGGACTCTAGATGCCCATCTTTAGCCAACTCTTGGGGCTGCCCAGCTGCTCTCTGGGACCTGCTGACTATAGGGGATGAACGGGAACTTGGGCATCTAGCTCATGTGTAGACACCTAAGTTTAAGCACTTGGCTCTGGAGCTGAATCTCATGCCTTGTGTCATACCACACGTTTTGGCAATCCAGGAGGTAGATGACCATGGGAAAGACATCTAGCCTTTCCGTCATCCATCCTCTCCACCCCCACAAAAAATATCCTGGCTTTAGCTCTAGGCATGGTCAAACTGTCACAAACCCCGGAGCTGGACCACTAGTGTTCAAATGCCAATATCRGCAAACTTGCTGCCCGGGGGAAGTCTCAGATGAGAGGCATCACTCCTCCAGGGATGTCTGTACTCTGCTACGATGACATCTTCAGACTCATTGAAGCTAACTCAGCGCCACACAGCCAGGAGATGGCTGGAAACATAAAATCCACACAGGGATACCGCAGATTCTGCGCTGGGCCTGATTCAGCCCCGAGCAACAGCGTTATTGCTCTGGTCTCATTCCCCAGTGCCAAACTGGAACAATACACTAGTGATTCCCGCCCCCTAAATTTGATGTGTGAGGTGGGATCTATATTACCTTTACATTCCAAAGGCATTCCCTGCAACAGCATCCCTGGAAATTTTCACTTTCATGTCCCAAAGATATATTGTTTTAATCTGATTTCCTAAAGAAACTAAGTTTGCATAATTTTTCTTTCTATGTGTTTTCATATGTGTGCCTGCCTATCTCAGCCTTTTTTTCTTAAAATTGGCCAATGGTTGATCAGCTTTGGCACATGAGTTGAATTTAATTCCTACAGTTTGGGTAAACAGAAGATAAGAAAGAGGATAGAGATCTTCTTAGTCTTCTCACTGAGAAAGGCTTCAGCATGAGATACTTGTTTATGAGACATCAGGTAATCAACATCAGAGATCATTCTCAAAACACAAATCTGTAGAAAATCAGACTTCAATACCCCCAGTACTCACAAAACTATTTATTTCTAAGTAGCACAAGAGCACCAAGACAATAATAATTTCTAAAGTAATTCATAATTAGAAGTAATCTGGCGTGAAGAAAAGACTAGATTCATTCAATGCTCCAAAATGTAAAAACACAAGATTACATAGGTTTTTGTAATGAAAGAGAGCAAATGATGCCAACAAAAGGATATGAATGTACTAAAATTTTAATTGCTGTTCTTCGAATTGGATGGAAAGGACTGAGGATCCATAAGGCACGTGTAGCAGTAAATCTGAAGATTGTTTTCTTTTTGTTTAGCACTATGAAAATCTTTAAAGAAATAAAGAAACATGAGGTAAAGCTTTCAGGAAAGTGAACAGAGAACACATTTTTGTACTATATCCTGTTGTATTGGTGATGAGCAAGAGCTTGATCTTAACTTTAGCCTGTTTGTTTAAATGGGAAGACTTTTTATAATACTTTGCTATCCTTTCATCATAAACTGATGAAAGAGTTAATACCCATTAACTATCAAGCTGCAAAAAAATCCGCAGCGTGAACTTCTTTTTTAAACCTTAGGACTTGCAAAGAGTTGTGCACAGAACTAATCTTGTTTATGACTATTCTCTTAAAATAAATTGAACCTCTCATTGAGTCAAGATTTACAGAGGTGGAATGAAGAATTGCAGCCTTTATCATTATTTGCTATTGTTGATAGTGATCCTCTAGCTCTAAGACTGTAGAAAGTAGTTCAAAGTATTAACCATTTCTCAAGCAATAAGCATAGTTTCCAACGGATTAGTTCCCATTTCTCTGTTCTTTATAGAAAATCATGTTCTTCAATACTTCATGACTAGAATACGGAGCTTGAGTAAGTAGGTTTTAGGGATTCATCAGCAAATACTTTAAAATAGTTTTTATACTTAGGAGATCATTTACTGTACATGTAAGTGGAGCATAAGCATTGAGATAGAGAGGAACAAGTTTCAAACCATGGAATTTAAGAAATTTACAAAATTATTATCATTTCTTGTAGGTCTGACTCAAACCCCCTTTTTCTTCCTTTATCCATTTTATTTTTTCTGCTTCCATTCTGATTCAAATGTTAATGAAGTTCATCTTATTTAATTCCTATAATTCAAAATTAAGCTTTTTTTAAGAAGATTACAGCATGTCATTCAGCTGTGCCAGCTGCCTGCATTATTATAACCTAGAAAGGGATGATGGTTTTTCCAAAGGGATGTAAGCAAAACTGTTTGATAGATCATTCACATAAACACTTCTTAGCAACACAATAAAACAAATTAAAATCCAAGCGTCTTGGTTGGCTCTAACCTTACGATCTTTGTAGTACGGGTCGAGATCCTCCAGTGGTTCCCCAATGAGCTCTGGAGGAGGATTTCCATAGAGAGCTGGTAACTTCTGGAAGGCTTTTAGGTCAAGTTGAGGACGTGGTTTCTCCTCAGGTTTCTGGTCTATAGTATTTCTTCGACAATTCCTCTTGGCAGCAATTCTCTTTTCGATAGCAGCCAAGGATTCGAAAGTGAACTTACGGAAGTTGTTGGTACCAGGTAGTAAGAACTCGGCCATTTTTCATTCTTCTCTTCCTGTCACTAATTCTGTTCAAACAATAGAAACAAGTAGAAAGGAAGTCAAGTAACTCCAAAACAGGTAAGTTATGAAAATTAAACAACTGGTTGCCCATGCATGGCTAATAACACAAACTTTCTGAGCCATCAGCTTCTAAAAAGGGGGGGAAAAAAGATATGATCAATACCTTTTTCAGTGAGATGTCTGTTCAGTATTTTTTAAAAACTATGTGTATCTGATAGGATGTGGGCAGACCTCTATGAACTTAAGAGTGTATTTAGAGCACCTCATTTAAGATGCCTGTTATCCTAAATGCTCTTGAGCTGTTATTCAGAAAAAACTTAAGGTGCTGGTTTAACCCAGTATTTGGAAATGGGACAGTAAAACCCATCAAACTGCAACAACATCAAATATGTGGAAGCTGCGTCTGCAACAGAAGGACCAAGAATTAAATTAACTAGTGCCGATGTAAATATTCAGATGGATAACCCATCCTGGTGGTGTCAGCACAGGAACGAGCAGTGTCCAAGTATCAGAAGATTTAACTCGTGACCCATAGTCAGTACTGACTGACATGGTGGACAAAAATCCCTGATCTGACAAGTATTAAGCACAAAGTTTATATTTTATGCCCGCTTGTCAGAACAGCAAAAGTGAGATTATACTAGAAAAATACTTTGCATTATTTAATGGAGAATTTTGGTCAGGTAATGGATAGGATCCATTCAACTAAATGCTACCTGAGTCCATACTTTGGCAGTACAGCGAATCCAACCTTCTACCTTAACACTGTGAAAAGCTTCAAAGCAAGGCCATGGAGTGCACATATATTGACGGTGAAAAAACTGAAAATGGTACACAGACTAAGATGATCCAGGCCTGCATCCTTGTGCTAAACTCACTCAAAAGCTCTATAAGGAGATTTCTCTAAAATATTTTCTTTGATTATGACCTCTAGGAAGATACTGTTGATTCAATACAGAGTCATGGAGCTACAGAGTCAGTGCAGTCCCACCTGCAGACTGTGAAATGATCCCATCTGGTCAAGGGCTTTACCCAGGATGGATCACTGTTGAGTCTGCAGGGAAGAAGATCACATTAGAGGCACACAGCCAGGTCTTTCCATCCAGAAGCTGCCACCACCACTTCAATGTGTCCTTCAAAGCTGACTCCATAACTAGCAGTCAGAGCTTATCTTGGAAAGTTTAAGCTGTCCTCGCTGGACAACTGCCAGATGACCTGCTCTTGCACCTTTCCTTTCCAGGCACTATATGCGACATCCCAGGAAAACACAGTCTGAATCACGAGGCTTTGTTTTATTGAAAATAAATAATTTTACTGCCTGTGTGCTGACTCCCTGTATCTTCCCCTACCAYGCAACGCCATTTCAGTTCTCTCCAGATACAACATTATTTCAGTTGTCGTCACATTGCTGAACTGAAGGAAACCATTGCCATGAGAACAACAGCTGGAGGCCAGTGACAAACTAACTGCAGTGAAATCTCTTCATATTGGTAGTCTGCCTGCCTCTCCCATTAAATAAGCACACAAAATTATAAATATGAAAARTAACCCTTGTTTCCAGCACAAAATAGCAACATTTCTGGAAAAGAAATAGGACATTCAGGCAAGAATACTCATTATTTTACGCTTTTCAAGATCAAGCTAACAGTCTGGAAGTTGTGGGTAGTATTATAGCAAAAATGAAAAGAATAACATCCACTCCCAAGTTTTCAAGTCTTCAGCTAGCCAAAGTGGTATTTGTTTTGTTGATGCTCAGAATAATTTAGATGTTGTGGTATCAGTAATGAGAGCTGTGAATGATGCATGAAATGACACAATTTCTGTGCAATGCACGGAGGGAATACAGTAATTACTTTAGTCTGCTTTGTGCCAAATCATCCAAACATACCCATCCCTCTACATAGCACTTCCATAAAAGTTTACCTGATCTCAAAAGTTCACCATTAAAATTCTGGGTTTGTTGCAGATTTCTTTGCAGTTTTCCCTCCTCTCTTCCATGAAACCATCTTTCAAATCCCAGAAAAGAAACTTTGATTGTCACAGCGTTCTCCCTCAAGACTATTAGAAGGCAGAGCAAAATCTAGGAAGACAAGATGTTGCTGGCTAAAGCCAAGGATGGGGAAATAGGAGGAAGCATGAGGGCACAAAGAGTCTGTAGGTCCTTGGCCAGAGCTGGAAACCAGGCAGGGGAACCTTTCCTGGTACAGGCGGTTTTATAAATTGCTCCACAGGTGAACAAACATTAAGGAAAGGAAATAAAGTCTTGTGCTTGCTGTCACACACGTCAGTAGCAAAATTTCCATTGATAGCAACTGCAAGCCATGGAGTAGAAGGCTAAACTATTCATTCATGGGCAATTCTGAGCTACTCAGCCTAGTCCTGAATAAAATCTAATGATTATTAAAAATTGAGTAATCCAGAAAAAAACTTCCTGATTCATTCAAGCATCTTTAAAAATATCCCCAAAATAATTTCTGTTACTCATAATCTCAGGGAGGATAGCACACAAAATACAGCTGAGATGTATTTAGTTTTTATATGACCAGGGTTAGATTTAGCAATTTGACCAAAAGAAGTGAAAAGTGTTAGCGCAAAACCACTTTCGTCCTTGATGTCACAGAAACATCAAAGTACCATTTTGGCCTTTTCTCAAGACTTGAAATACCTACAAACTAGTGTGATGTTTAATATCTCTTTAAAATGAAAAGTTTTCTTATCCTTTGAGTGACTGAAGACCAGAGAATGCTGAATGAAATCAACATGGTTGAAGAATAATAATAAGAAAACCAGAAAAAACATTTATGATTTGTTGTTTTAGCTGTCAAATGTATTTTCTACAAATTATTTCTCAAATACCAAAATGTGTAGCTAGATAGCTTTCCGAAGTAAGGCTGCTTTCTTCCAAATGTGTTTTCCTCTTTAGGAATATTCATTGTGACAGACTAGGAAACAAGGTTATTGTCAAAGATATTTTCTCTCTTTTTCTTGCTATTGCAAACACACGAATTTAATCCTCAGTTAATGAATAAAAGTTGTTCTCAATTATTTGATTTCCTGGCTTCATGATCTATTATGGAAAGAGGTGAAAACATGTTGACAGTCACTGTGATCAGCATGACCAAGGTAATTAGTATGATCAGAGTGGCCAGGACTACCTTATTACTTTTTTTTTTCCTTTAGCTTGGATGATTGCAATTCTTGTCTGTTAAAACTGTCCCTTTGGTTTAAAAAGGCTTTCATAATATGCACAGAAATTACCGCTTAAGTAATTGAAATAACAGTTGTTTGAAGACTGTATATGAAAAGCCTTGTCCTATTGGAACAACTGAAATGTTATTATTGTTTTCAGTGTAGTTGATTTTTGTACAATTTTGCACCTTATTCAGTGATAATATCCAATGACGGGAGGAGCAAAGCTAGGGACTCTAGGCTGATCCAGCTGTTTGTATCTCCAGTAATTATTTCAGGAGCCAAGAACAACAATATGCATGCCAGCTGCACCACCCAAAGTTRCTATGGTAGACTTGGGCTGTGTTGCATCTTTCTACATCTGAATTTCCAGCAGATAAGACAAATCTTTCTAGAACTGAATAAGGAAAGATTTAGTTAGCAGCAGTTCAAAGCTTCTGTAGAACTGTTCTATTCTTTCCTCAAAAACTTTTCTATGTTTTGAGGCAGATGATTTAATCAAACCAAACTGAATTTGCCTTAATGATCTTTAAGACATGTATGAAAATAACTTTTGTATATTAACACATGTAATTTTTTTATCATAGAATAATTCAGGTTGGAAGGGAACTCAGGAGGTCTCTAGTTTAACCTACTCCTCAAAATGGGTCAGTCATGAGGTCAGGGCTTTATCCAGGCAAACCTCCAAGGACAGAGACTGTGCAACCACTTTGAGCAACCTGTTCCAATACTTGACTGTCTCAATCCTTTTGGACCCCTTGTTGTTTCAATTTATGCCCATTGCCTCTTGTCTTCCCACCATGCACCACTGTAATAAAATAAAAAAGAAATAAAATATTGCATTAATTTGAAAGGTAAAAGGCAACCCCCACCCCAAATGCCTCCATATAAGGAAAACAAATACTATACCTACTTCAACCCATTTAGTCTACCTATTTATAGCAGCCTACAAGAAACATCTCACAGGTCTGAATAACACCATCCAGCGTAGCTCCATTGGCATTGCCAAAAGAGACAATGATCGACATCTTTGCTCATTAGTTTCCCACCATTAGAACATCACACCTTACCTGAACTGAGCTGTGGCACCATCCTTTGAATATTCCAGGTTCAAGCCCAAAATTTGTTTACCTTCTCTAGAACCTGGCCAAGAGCTCCAGTCCTCTGAGTCTCCCAGCATGGCATGTGAATGAAAGGATCTGCAACAGCTGGTCTAGCTACCCTATACCCTCTTTGCAACCAACAAAACTGAGGACACAGACCAGCTAATGATAAGTAAACATATAGATTAAGACACATGAAGAGTGCCGAAAAATGCAACTGATTTTTTTCATTGCCTATAAAGGAAAACTTAGCGTGAGATAAATCCCACTCTTTCAATCTGGGATTTACAGTTTACAGTTCCCAGCACTGGGGAATGAAGGTAGTAAACAGTGTGGAGATTCACGAAGCAATTTACAAAGACCTGGTAAAGTCTGTTAGCATTCATCCAGAAAGCCTTTTTGGGTGGGATTGCCCTCACCTCACTGCAGACATCTCAGAGTTACGACACCTTTTCGCATTTCTTTCAGGGTGAAATGAATCACRTCTCAGACTGCCAGTTGACTACAATTGATGACCTGAGATGTCTCAAGTGAGATGAGACAAATTCAGCTTTTTGCATCCATTAGGGCCACTCTTCTTGCTGCCTCAACTAATGGACAACTGCTAAACTTCCAAAGGTTAGTAATTCTACAGTCAGTGATAGGACTGGGCAAACATCATTAGTCACCAACAGACTGTGAACACATAAAAATTCTAGGATAGCCTTATATTACATTGCTTCCTTAATGACTACTTACAGGACAAGCCTTCTTAGCAATTAGTGAAGTGTTAAATTACATTTTCTTTTGCATGGTAAGGGTGGACTSCTTTTCAGCTACTTTGCTATCATAAATAATTTAAATCTGTGCAGAGATCACATTTTGTAAGTGCTTGAGCAGTCAATTGACAAGTTGTCAAATGGCCAGTTGCAAGCACTGAGGAAGTTAAGAAACTCTGGCAGCACAGGAATCTGAGAGAAAAGAGCTGAAAAGCTTTTAATGACCATAGACTAGTCCATTGCTGTAGGAGATAGGGTGAGTTAGATATAACCAGCATAGTTATTAGCAGAAGCCCATGAACTTTAACTGGTAGCTTTGGTGTGCCCAGGGAAATAGCCAAACCATGGAAACAACCTGTTGGTCATCAAGAAGTGCAAAAGTGTTCAGTGGTAGATGCCCCATCCCTGGAAACATTCCAGGTCAGGTTGGACGGGGCTCTGAGCAACCTCATCTAGTTGAAGATGTCCCTGCCCACGGCAGGGGGGTTGGACTAGATGACCTTTAAAGGTCCCTTCCAACCCAAACCATTCTGTGATTCTATGATTCTAAATGGCCGGAACAAAATTGTGAGTGCCAACAGCAAATCCGACAATGACAGTGCAGTTTGAGCTCAGTAATCATCAACAAGGGATTCCCTACCCAGCCCTGTAACTAAGGATAGCGGGGGTAACCAGAGGACAAAGAAAGACTCTGGTGGGAAACTCCATGACCCAACACCAAGATTCAGGACCATCTCTCCAACCTATGAGGAAGCCAGGGRGTGGAGAAGACCCCAAGGGACCCTACAGCCCAGGACTATGCATGGCATCACTGGAGCTGCGGTACAGGAAAGTCATGTAACTCATAAAATTGCATCCATCTGTGATTAAAGTGTGTTGGTATCCAAGTCCGTTGACACTCCACACTATGGTCTTATATGGTGACAATTGCATAGAGATCTGAGATAAAAATCTCCTTCCTATGCTGTTACCAAGAAGATTGACCAGTTGCTGGACACAGATGACAGGGCAATAAAGCTTAGGTGTGGAGTTTTAAAAAACAAAAAGAAAAGACAGGTTAGGACTCGGCCCTCTCCTAACTTGAATACTATGTGTGCTTAGAAACCCTGAGTGAAATGGAATATATCTTGATTTAGAAGTGCCRTACCAAGAAATATCAGCTGGTCTGGGGGCAGATTTAAGAAGCATGGCAAGAGAGTGTGAGCTTCTCATTTTTCAGCCCTGTGAAGTGGGGAAGAGGAGGAGGAAAAGGAGAAGGAAGAAGGGAAATGCATTCATTTCGCCAAGCTTGGCAGGCTGGGTCCTGCCAAAGGGACAACAGTGAAAGGAAGGAGCATGTGCTGCAGGTTCCATTTAGCAGCCAGGAGAGGGACAAGTTGTGATTTTTAACTGCATATTTTCTATAGTGCTGGACTGAACCATCTGCAGTTTTTGTGGATATTGAAGCTTTGCAGCAAACAGATGGAATTTGAATTCTCTTCACCCTTAAGGAATGAGAACTAAGCTCTCACTACCTCAAATTTCCAAGAGGCTAAGGACACCTATGTAAGAGTTGCTGCAATTGTATTTAGATGGCATTATTAAATGGTAACTTGGGTTTTTGCATTTGAGATTTAGGGCTGTAAAGGCCAGACTGCCAATATGCCAGATTTTTTTCTTGCCACATGTAAGCAGTGTTTCAAATGCAGTTAACATGATTAATGTTCTATAAACTTTTAGCTCATGTTAACATGACTTGATTACAGCAAACAAAAGCTATAGAAACTCAGTGAAATACATGGATTGGATTTTGGACTGTTACCATTAACAGAAAGTACTAAATGCACTAAAAGTATCACAGATTTGCCATTTTGTAGTTCTGAAGATTGGTTTCATCATGTACATTTTGATACAGACAGTTCTCTTAGCAGCCAAATATATGTTTTGGAGGACAAAACTTTAGATACAACATAAGAGAAACATTTTTCCCCAAGATCATAACAAAAGTCAAGTAGTCCATTAAATAAAATCTAAAAAAAAMCCCTGTTAATAAGATACAGTGAGAAAACATTTAAGGTGTAAGTTTTTAAAAAAAACTTATCTCGAGTATACAATCTAAATTTTAACTTTGATTGCCAGAAGTTTATTGATTCCACAAGTTGTATGAAATTTTCAAATCACATGGTCTTTTGCYTGCCACAGTTTTCTTCCCAGAAACATTTCTCTAAATAAATTAAAATGTATCTTATCAGAAGTCAGTTCTAAACAACCCATTAGCATTAGTTATGTCATTTAATAATGTCATTTAATAATGACATACCTAATGTCAGTATTAGGTTCCTCACTTTTCATGATTTACTTCAACATTTGCCCTTTTCATCCTACAGAAAGAAATCCAAATTTCAAAGAACTTTTCTCCATCGATAAGGAAAATAGTCTCTGGTCAAGTCAATTACAAAGAAAATCAAAATGTAGTACAAGAAGAAATCACACCTATGAAACATGGTAAAGGAACAGTACCAGTACCATGGCAAGAACCTCCTGAGCAACTGGTTCTGTTAGGTCTCTGTACTGGTTACCTCCACAGTTTATCATCCTTACCATCCTAATAAAACACCTTCGTATAAGGTACAGCTCTATTCCAATTAAAATCATTTCTCTAGAGGTTTACCTGTTGTCTCGGTGGTGAACTGAACGCACATATGCCGCTCCTAGCAGATAAAAGCTATTGCAGCTGCTTCAACTGCAAACTTGAAAAATTTAATCTCTTCTGCTTCACCAAAGCAGGGACCTTTTTCTATGAGTTTTAAAAGACTGCCTTCTTTTCTATCGCCGATTCACCCCCAAAGAGCCAAATTTGTGTTCCCCTCGATTGCAACATCCATTAATTTACTTTCCCATAAATATTCGCTTATTAGTGTATCTGCCCCACAGTTTATCTTGATAAAAGCATTCACCAAACACAGTTCAACATATTCCACAAATAAAACAGATTTAATTAAGCCTGTGTTTACAAAAAAAAATCCATTTAAAATAAGATCCATTCTTCTTAAGTCTCAAAAAATAAATGTTAGTCAGAACAATATTACTAAGCATAAACCTATGTAAGAGAGAGTAATGTTATAAAACTTAAGGTTATTGAAATTCTTCTGTCTTTGAAATAAAAATTATAACTAAAGAATGTGAACCGTGTATGTAAAATATATCTCTCTACCATTTTTATGCACAGAAGAACTTCCTTATATACCTATTCACTCTTCTATGCGTTATTTTTGACCCTAGTTAACTCATTTCAGCAAAATAACAAGTCAAAAACATAGAGGAAACTCCTGTGCAAATATATTGCACTGGAGGGAATAAATATTCACTCCTTCTCCCCCCTTTAATTTTCTTTTACATGCCACTCGCCTAGAAAAAAAGTTTCTGCTCAGGTTCTTCAATGTTTTTTAGGCAAATAAAAGGTCACTGAATCCTATAGAAGACCCTACCACAAACTACCTTTTTTCCTAAGAAGAGAAATTGCAATAAACCACAGGACTTACATTCTTTTCCATCCCGTCTAAGTGAAGGTTCGAGGAGTCACTTATTTCTATGCAAGAGAAACATATCTCGGCCCACTTCTCTCCCAAGAAATAGTTGGAAAAACCTCCTTACTGCCTTTATCATCTCTATTTCCCCTTTCAGCAATCCCTCACCACTCTGGCAATACTCTTCCTTCAGGGACTGTATTATTTGTACATGGGGGGTGTTGAGGGAGGCGTCTATTTAGCCATCAAAGTAACTGATGTGATTATACAAGGTCTCATGGGAAAGGCTGTAACCTCAGTAAGCAAAGCTGGGGAGGCTCCAGCATTTCTTTAAGATATTATTCCATCCCTGGATTTCTGAGTGTCTTTCACAGAAAATTAGGAGTGAAGCAGAACAAAGTGGATGGAAAACATGGGGGCAGATGTGTTTGTCAGTCTCACAGTGAGACTGTCTGTACTATAACGTTTTTTTTATARAAGGCATTTGCCTTTATATTTTATTTGAATATTTCAGTTTCGGTTCTTTGCTTTAGTAAAATCAGAAAATGTATGATGCTGGATCTATAAATTATACTGAAAGACTATGACTGGAGCTGGGTAGAAGGCAGAAAAACTGATGACTTACCTCTCTGTAACTCTGTGTGTATACACATATGTGTGTGTGTGTGTGTATGTGCACATATATATAAATAAAATGCCAGTGCATATATATGATTCAGATCAATCATATATATATATGATGATATATGCCAGGAGTAGGTGAGGAGCCTGGAAGAGTTCACTGACTCCTGAAACCTGCAACTCCTCCATGGCTGAAGCCACTGTTGGATAGGACGGGAGAGAGACTTCATCTTTGCAGCTATGACTGCACTACTAGAAAAATGGGACAGGGCTTATTCTCTGGCCCTGAAGCTAAATGGCACAGTAAATTTCTGTCCATAATACTAAATTTTCTTATGCTTCAAAAACAGGGAGGGAAAACAGGAGTCCTCCTCTCCAAGGAGRGACCTGTGCAATTTTAGAGGAACCTGCCTCTCCTGCAGAAGAACCAAGATTTCTCTTACTGAGTGTACTCATTTCTCCATGGGGTTTTGCTTAGGGACAGAGAGTGTGATCTCACTTATAATCAGTCTGATCCAAAGGATCCTGAGTGTTGTATTTCTGAATTAGCCAGGCTGCTGAACTTTTTAAGGCAGAATGAAGATATCTTCTTTACATTAAGTATTGGCTGTACAAGAAAAAAAATTCACCATCAGACACTAAAGAGAGAAGTTAAGGCTGATAGATTCATTTCAAATTATACTTCACTTTCAGGATGTCTAATATTTCACCTAGTTAAAATGGGWTGAATCAAAGGAAGGAAAACCAACTGACCCCTGGATGGAATATGAGATGGTACCTCTGCAGCATGAGAATGCGTTAAAAATGTGAGCATTGTTTTGACCCAAAAGATCTGGGTGCTGGATCCTTCCCTGTACTAAATACAATCAGAAGCAATAAAACAAGTTTTTACCCCATCTATATTTTGTCCTTGGCAGCTTCGGTTGAAGTGGAAGAGAAACTTTCAAGGAAAGTTGTCTTGCAATATACTGAGACAAATGCTCTTATTTTCTGTTGAATTTGGGTTGGTTGCCAATCTCCCTCTATTTTTAAAGTTACTTTCTTTCAAAGTATGTAGGACTCTGAGAAATGGGGGAAAGAAGTCATGATGGTACACCGGGTCCCTAATTTTGATGTGTTGGTGGAATATTGCCATCTTTTGGCAAAAACTTTGATTCATTAGGCTCTAAATTTAATGAAAGTGTTGCTGTAGGAAGTTAAACTCTGTTGTGGATGCTTTGGACAGGGCACTGCACAGAAGGTTTAATTTCATGGGAAGAAGCACATTTGTAATGATCAAGAAGACTATCCACAAATGAAATTAGGAAATCTCATGGCAGGTTAAAACAGATAAAATATTTATTAATCCATCTGGCTTCACAATTGCCACCACTATCACACTTTAAAATAACATCACTTACAGGAAGTAGCATGTTCAGATCAGTCACATGAATCTCAGACTTCATGACACAAATTCAATTCATATTATCTCTTGTTCCCTGTAACCTATCTATCTGTCATAGGTCTTATATAGCTTTAAAATCACCTGACAGTTGTATGAAGTTTGAGCTGTTTGAAGCTTCGCTTAGGTATTCATGAAGAAGGGTAAAGTTCATTTCCTTTGTATAAATATCTGCAACCTGCATTCATATGGAAGGAATAGACAAATAACAAGGGTAGATTTTAAAAGATATTTATGCTCCCCAAAGAAACATATGGATGCCCCATAGGATTTCCAGTGCCTGAATGACATTGCAATCAATGTGATTTAAGTTTCTAAGCACTTTTAAGAATGCCACTAAAAGGCATCTCCAACATACATAGCTTTCATATCCATCTCCAGTGCTAATTTACTTGCATTTCACCCAAAGTTATAGATGAAAAGCAGACTTGAAACAACAGCTAGTCTTGCCTTCCTGCCTATTAGCTATTCTCCTCTGCTTTGGGGGAAAGATAACCTGCAGTTTCTAGAGGCAAGAAGGAATTATTGTCATCTATGGGTGAAGAGAGCAGGAATGGCATCTCATGTTTATCTCAGACTTTCCCAGGTCCCTGTGCTAACCTTGAGATGGGCAAGTTACTTGTCAGCTCTGGTCCAGACTGAATCAGAGATAAGCTTAGCTCTCAGTAATTAAAAATATCCCAGGGTGTTTTCAAAGAGCACTTTCTTTTACAGGTTGCATTCAACGTATATTCCTTGTGTGTACTGAGTTATCCAAGCCCATTGACTACTCATGGCAAAGAGATAACCAAATGAGTTCTAGCATTCAACCAGTTTTACCCCAATGATTACGTGAGAAAGCAGGCGTCTTGCATCGTCTGTGCTGCGAAGTAGCTTCRGGTCACAACTCCCCGTGTACCCTGCAAAGGGCAGCAAATACATGAAAAATGCAGAAATGTTGAATTGCAGTAGCYGAACAAAATGCAAATTTAGTTGAAGGAGAGTTGAAGGTGAAGTTGAAGGTGAGCTGTCTAGGTTCCGTTGATTGTGCTGATGAACTCTCCCCTGAATATAAACAGGAATTTAGACGTGTCCCACCTCCTTTTAAATGCGTGGGGAGAAAACAGAGATTCCCTGCTGGACAGGGAAAGGTGAGGTACCTTTGGCAGTGACTTTTCCTTCCCTGTCCAAAATTAAATCCTCATTTCGCCCATTGTACTCACAGCAAGGCTGTTTGAGTCCCCTCTCCTCCATCGGTAGGAAAAGTGAAGAACCTTCAACCTCAGCAAATTCAAGTCAGTAAGAGCAGCTGGAGGGAAATAAACCTCAAGCTAAAAGGTAGAAATGTAAATATTGCTGTGACAAAATCTCAACCTTGCTAAGTGAAGAAGAGCCAAAGAGCATTCCCCATTTGTAAAGAAAACATATGGAAATAGTCTATAAAAAATCTGGGTGTTTAGATGGAAAATGTATAGAGGTATTTAAAAAGCTGAGCAATACCTGCATTTGCAAATGATACAGAAATGGCTTAATGCAAGTGGGCAAATATTTGATGTTAATGGATATTTGAACTCAAGAAAAATTAATACTTAAAGACAAGTGAAACATATTCATGTGATGTATGTTTGCTATTAGAGAAGAATATTCATTAAATGTAAAGTAGTTTAATCTACAATAAAGCTGAACAGTCAGCTTAAAGTGAGATTCAAATTGCCCTTCAGTTTTACGCTCCACAGCGTAGCAATAACTTTGGGGTAAGGAATGGTTACTTAAAAATAGTACAAAATAATTTCATTTCTTAGTTCTTTTAAAAATAACCACCAACTTATTTCTGTACGTTTCCTGGCGATGCTGTAATTGCTATGTGCGTACATACCTATCTGTTATGATAAATTACGCTATTTTATAGCAATTTAAGAAATAATGAATGGAAGGTAGATTGTGAAAAATTATATATCAGGTGCAGCAATCAGTCAGTATCTATCCGGGTTTTTACATAGATTTCATTGCTATAGTGACAGGGACACAATAGCGAATACAATGGCAGCTTTAATTGGGAGAAAGCAGATGAGTTGCACAAGTGTAATCATTTTTGCATATATTTCTGGAATCTCACAACATTACCAGATTTAGTAAAGATTAATTTCTGGTCCTTTCTGAGAAGTTAGATATGATTTGGAAATCTTAACTGTAAATTCCTTTTGCATTTCACTATCATCATCTTTTAAGGATACAGTGGTGTGGGTTTTCATTTTGTAACTGATCCTAGTTTTTCATTTCATAAAGATGCATCAGTTAGAACCATTTCAACTGCACAATGTGGGGAAAAGGAGAGGAAAACCAAATAGAAAGTGTTAATATCTAATGTGTAAAACTGACCTGAATTCTTCAGGAAAAATGTCAGTGTTGTGATACCTTTTCTTCACTGTTGCTAACAATATTTCATGTTAAAATTCATGAAATCTTTGACAGATTTCAGATACGCAATGCGGAATTATACAGTCATTAATCAGAAGAAACCTTACATACTCTGAGCAGCGTACCTATAACTAAAATAATAAATGATAGCTTTTTGATTGCAAGTATTGTGATTTCGAATGCCAACCAACACAGACTGGAAAAAATTAATTTTGCAACTTCTGCGTGTGTACTATTTCAGTATAACAATTTTCGTTAATTTAGAATTGCTTAGCGGATACAGTTTAAAACAGATAAATTAAGGACCACATCACCCATCTTATGCTTTCTCTTTCCTATAAAGAAATCGTCATGATGAGATTTATTTCATAAAATCTCCATTTTGGGGGGATGTGTTGTTGATTTTATTCTGGCAATGAAATTACGGTGTGGAAACTAACCTCCAAAATGCATAACTGTTTGTCAGCTCCGGAGCTATGTTCATCTGTACAATGTTCCTGTGACTTTACAAAACTAGAACCTTTTCAGTGTTTTTTTTTAATTACACTTTTATAATACAATGGAGACTGAGAGCTTCTGGTCAAGGGGGGGAACCCTCATAAATTGCTGTTTATGGGACGAGTATTAACATATGTGGGATTCRTAGCCCAGCCTGAAACCGAGGAAATGATGCTGCAGAGACCTTTTAGTGATTTATGAAGGCCTTTTACTGCACAGAGATTAGAACAGCTTTTATAATATATTACATTTCTGCTTTGTTTTAAAAGAATAGCTGAAGCCATTTTCTGATCCCCATAATAGTGAAGTCTAAATGGTATAAAGTAGTTAATTGGCATCTTTGTCAAAATAAAGACCTAGTATAAAGGAATCTCATTTCCTTTTATCAGGGAATGAAATTATAAAAAAAAAAAATCATGGTGATGTAAAATTCAGACTCTTTTGAATGGATAATTGGTATTACAGAGTAACAGGAAATTGCTTTATTTGTAAGTATGTATTAAAATCGTTCTGTTACATACAGTAATCTTCAGCTTTCTAAATGGTCCAATGCACATTTCAATCAGGAAAATTTGCTTATCATCTACTGAAATGGAAAATATGGATTGCTCTTTTCTCTCTCCTCAGTGGTCTACCAAAATAATACTAAGAGAATTAGGGTAGTGCAGTAAATCAAGTTAGAAAATTAAAATTCCTAATACTATTTCATCAAGCAGCATTAAGTACATCTAGAGATTTCCCTAGCTGTATCAGACACTGGATATTTACTCTCTGAGAAACTTTTTTTATCCATTATATTTCTATCTTTTATGAAGAAGCAAAACACAAAAACCTGATTATTTGATGTAAATCAGAGGCAACTTTAGTCAGTTGAAGATATTACGCCCTGGAATGAAAGTCCGGGCTGGTAAGAATAAACTATAGCTTTCAGGAGCAGCCAATTTTAAGGACCCATACACAGAGTACAAGTGGATAAGCTATTTAATAGATAATAAGATGATTGCCTAAAGCATCTGTTTGGCAGAGGATGGTGGTTTAGAGACTGTATTATTCATCAGATTGGAATAGCTGAAAAAAATGAGTGTCAAATACTGTTTAGAAAATGAGGTCCTCTTCCGTGTGCAAAATAGTTGTAAAAGAAGATCTGAGCTGAACAATCCCCAACAGCTCGTTATGCCAGCTCTGCACTTTGAACTCATCCTTTACTCTTTTCACCTTATCTGGAACAGAGGAGTTTGTCACTGCCTAGTATCTTCAACAGTTTTCTGCAGGAATTTTTACTTTTTCCTTTGTAACCTTGATAACGTAATTCTGCATCCATTACATGTTTCTGTAAGGTCTTTCTTCAGCAATCTCCGCCTCTTATTTTGCAGTTTCCTGTCTGATGGTGGTCTCGCTGGCTCTTGTAATCTCTGGTAGAAGAGAACTGAGCATACAGTATTTTTTTTTCCAATTTTTGTACATTTTCTGTTGATCTTTAAACTTCTTATGTAAGAGGAGGAGTGTGAGAAGAGGCGAACTTCATAGCCAAGTTCACTACCACGAGGCTTTTCAATCTGGTGTCTCAAGACAGTTGAAGAGCCCTAGTCCTGCTGATTTGAACTGAGCATGTTCATTCCAGGTGAGATGTCTAAATCCTCAGATTGCCAGCCCAAATACCTGCTCTTTTGCATGGTCTACCATTAAATCTGGGAACAGCAGCAGAAATGATTTGGGGAAGGAAGAGAAGATTTGTATACAAAGAGCCACATCAATCAAGGATAACTATATGGGTATTTGCAAATTGAGAAATTGTTGTGTTCTTTGAGCGAAAAAGTAATTTAATTTGATGATACTAAAAAATAATTAATTACCTTTCTAAATACATGTGAATGCTTTCTTTCATTGAATTTTTTTTTTAAAGGTATGCTCATGTGGAAATTAAGATCTTTTAAATATCTGGTATCAAGAACTTTCTTTAAAGAACAACAGGAAATGACTAATACAAATATACAGTGAAACCATTTGGTCATTTACACAAAGGAATCTTCCTCCAGCTCTTTAATGGACTAATGCATGCTGAATTGTAATGGGGCTAATTTGCTCAACACCTACTTAAGGAGAAGACGCGGGGGTGCCTGATTTTTCCCCTCTCTTGGGTCTGAAAAAGCAATATATTGCCTACATGAAAGCATCTGTGACACTTTGATAGCTACAGTGAGCTGCAGCCAATGCATAATTGGACGATGCTAAGAGGAGTGTCTAAATTGCCTCTCAGAAGACATGCTTTAAAAGTCTGTCAAATTCAACAAACAGCATGGAAAAAATCTAGGATTTCTTTCATCACTCATCTCACCCTGGTCTTTTAAAGCTAAAACTAGAGCTTTGAATTTGTGGAAATAGGAACGCGTGATTGGAAGGTCAAAGAGATCTTCTCCTGCTATTGAATGTGTTATGTTCTAAGCATCTGTGCTTTGTCAGCCACAAGTATTTTTGTGTCAAAATAATATAAAGGCCAGAGAAAGTAATAATCTGAAATAACATCAATGTCTCACCTGCGTTAGTCATCCAAATATTTCTTGCAACACGTGAGCTTCATTATCTTCCAAAAGAGAAAATTCAAGCAATCTGTCTACTGCAGTTGGCACTTGTTGTAACATATCATAAACACGCAAGCGTATTTGCACATAAAATGCATAAATTTGGGGTTTTTTTTCCAAGTAAATCAAATGTCCTGTGACTGGGGCCACACTTTTATGTTATTTTATAAGCACTTTCATTCTTATTTACTTACAAGAATACAAAAGTTTTCTAGTTACCAGACATAAAACACATACAGCACAAGATATTTAGAGGTTGGTTTAATTCTCATATCTTAACCATAATGTTTTTATCGTGCAGTTTCTTGCAACACATAAAATATAAAGAAATTAAAGTTGAAAAGGAAAAAAGGTGGGAAGAGAAAAGGTGAGAGGGAAAAGGAAGGAAGTGCTTGTATTTATCTACAAGTTTCATACAGCATCTTATTCAGTTACTGAAACTAGATTCAATCTCTTTTTTCAGTGAGGGAGGTTGACTTTTGACATAAAGGATATTTCCCTTGGCAAACAGAATCATCAGTTCATAATACCAGAACTGGTGCATCAGGTAGAGATTACTTCTTAAGGTAGCAAAATCCAACATTTTTCACACAAAAAAAAGGCTTTTACCATTACTTCGGTACGTTAAAAGCTTTTATTTGTGAGGTGTTTGGCCAATAAAGACTCTTTGGCTTAAAATTCAAGAAAAAGCTAAAGGGATAGTGTTAATAGCTGGGTTTGATTGATTGCATCCAAAAATCTTAAAACTATTGGGATTTATGGGAACATGCAAGCATGCTTCCACTCTTCACTTACAACACTGGGCAACTGTAGGACTGTCTTTGTTTATTAGTTGGGGTACATATAGCACATATCATCCAATTGCTAAGTTTTGGGAAGGGCAGACCTTCTTATAAGATTTCTGGGGATTTACTTCTCTTTGTGCTGTCTGAGGCCAGCCAGAAACTTTTCTCTCTACTGTGGTAAAGGACTTGGGAATTCAACTTCGCATTTAGTAGGACTGGCACCACCAAAAGGCCAGCAGCATTATAAACCCAGTAAATATCTTTATGGTCTTCCATAGAAAGATGGAATAAGACGAAAGCCTTACAAGACGGATGGAATGACATTTGGTTACGTAGAGAAGCAGGTTTACTAAATCACCTTCAGAAAGCCAGAAAGGGTCTTGTGAGGAAATGGCTTATTACTCCACAGACATTTACAGTGATCCTCTTTGCTTAAATCTATGAAATATGGGCACTGTTTAAGCAGTGGCCGCAAAACCAGATTTGCATTTTCCGGTGAGAAATGGCTCGTTGACAGTGTGCACTGTTATGGCATGAGTGGGGCAATGAGGTGGCACTTGGAAATGAAAGCCTCTGCCAATCAAGCCCRTTGTTTTCGCCTTTACTACAGTTGGATGTAGTATTCAAATCCAATAAACAGCATCATCAAACCAGGAAATATGGAGATAGATTTCACTTTATTTCTTATATATTATTCATGGCATGCTATGAAACATTATGAAGTTAATTTAATTGCACTGCAATTAAAAAACACGCTTCTGTATACATAGATAAACATACAAAATTTATAACCTTAAACGAAGATGGCTGTTGTCACTGTCTCTATAATCATTAAGGTGAGTGAATAGGTTCTAAAATCGTAATTTTTTCTGTTACCATTGCCCCATCTTTAACAAATAGAAAAGCCTTTCTCTAAATGTTTGCTCATTTATATTCTTAACTCTGGATAATAAGGGAAAGAAGAACAGCCATGCCTGGTTGGCAGAGTCCAATACTCTCTGACCAGATTCTTTTAGATATTCCAGGAGTGGAGGGTGTGACGTTTAATATCAAATTTACTTCTTCGAAGATATTTGATGTTACATGGGATTTTTTGATTTAGCAGAGTGATACATAATATGCTGAAATCACAATACAAATGTAAGGTTACACTTTGCAAAATATAGCAATTGCAATATACAGTTCAATCACAATACCAATGTGATCTCCATTACCCTCTCTATAATATGTTCACCATCACGATGCTGGGCATCCCCAGTCACTGGGAAGAAGTACGTGGGTTGAAGCAGCTCAAGCCCATTGCTCTCTTCGAAATTCTTTTGTTAGTTGTTCAGGTTTTGTACTCTCTGTTGGGCTGAACCACATATATACTCCCCCATGCTGTTCTCACTAACTCAAGGAGACATTCCCTTTTAATGAACCCAGGGAGAAACATTTACACCACCAGCTCATCCACTCAACTGTTGATACAGTCCATTGAGCCACTCAGCTGTTGATAGCTGTTCATCTAAAACAAAGGCCACCCTCCAGTCCCCTTAGCCTTGAGGTAAGTTGGCTTTCTTTGCAACAGTTTGTGTTCAGTCACACCCTACATTATTCCCTGAACTTCTTGGGCACATCACCCTCGCCCATCTCCTCTGAGCCCTCCTTTATTGTAGGGCTTTATTGGGCAGTCATACAGGAAGAAAATGCCTTTGCCCTGGACTGAAAATGGAGGAAATGTAGAAAAGTGAGTTGGGCAATATCAGTTTAAGAAGCAACAAAATTCTTTTTTGGCAGCCAGGTATATCCATGCATGTCACCATGCACATAATGAAACAATACGACATAACGAAACAAAATAACACTGAGATAAGTTTTGATTTTAAAAAACAACTTCTGTGTTATTTGAGATGGTATTCAGCTGAAGTAGAATATCAGTTTAAGCATTTTAAGCATTTATCAGTTTAAGCATGTTTCAGCCTGAAACTCCAGGCTGTAAACTGATCAGAACATATAGTGCAAACATACTTTTAGATATAGCATTCTCAAATAAATACCAACTAGTCACCTGAGCAGCAGAATTAACAAAACCCTAGTTTTTCCTGTGACTTTGTATTCTGTTGGTGGATTCCCAGGCGTATAAGAAAATGCGGCTTGCACTGACTTTATCCACGCTTGTACACTAATACTCTCTCTTTCATGTCTGGATTTTTTGGCTGTTTGCCATCTGAATTATTGGCTGTTTGTTAAGGGATGAGCCCCCTACTCAGGGGAAAGTAGGAGACCTTAACTGTTACCCATTATATTTGATGTTCTTGCAGCCATCGGATATTCTGCCTTTTGCACAGCTGGCTGACAAAACAATTTCTAGGAGGAAGCTGAAGATAAGTAGGGTGGGTGTAATGGACATAAGCACAAGTTTTATATTGAATGGGATGTCGGAGGGCCTGAGAAATGAGTGATGGGCACTACATATGTGTAGGGAGGAACTGAGTGCCATTCTCTGAAGGTGCTGTGGTGGGGTCTTGTTGCTGCTATTTGGATTAAAACTTACTGTTGTTTCATTGAAAAGGGGGAGAAATTTTCTACAGATGCTGTTCAGAAGGGTGGGGGGAAGCAGCAGCTGGAAGTATTTTGGTGAATTTCTGTATACAGATGTTGAAGAATCTGTCGTCTTACACAAACATGAATTTCTGGCTGCAGCAGTTACAAGCCTCACTGGTAGCAGCAGCAAAAAACATATCAAGTGAAGAACAAAAGGATGACTTTCTATTTGCCTCATTATGTCTGTGTTATTACTCCAGCCATAGCCACGCAAAAAAATAGATAATTGAAGTAGTGGTATGAAATCTTTGCTSATAAATTTTGCGGAGAATGCTAAGACTGGTAGCATAGTAGGACCACTATTAAAATACTATCTCCAGTTCTACTCTCTTCATTTCAAGAAGGGTAAGAATATACAAAAGAAAATTTACATAACAGTTGATCTTTCCAGTGACTACTTTAATTTATCTTTGGGTACAAATTCTACTCAATGTTTGGGCACCAAGGTAGGGTGGCTGTTGTCTTAAGTCTAACCTATGAAACACTAACCTTTGAATGCTCCTGCATAAGCCCAGCTTTCCTGGAACCTGGAGAGAAGAGGAAACTTCATTGCCCTCAATCTGCCCAGAACTCTAACAGCTCTGCATTAAGATAATGACTATTATCAAAATCAGCTTGGCCTGTCTTGCCTTAGCTCCATGGAACCATGAAGGAGATAACTGCAACAGATTTGCCCAAACAGCTGTATTTTCCTGAGGAGTTGCCAAAACATCTCTATTGCTCTTTCAAAAGTCTCTGTAGATCAATAAAACCACTTACTAAGTTGATACCTTCACATATTTTCTCTGGAATTGGCAGAGCAAAGAGCCTAAACTTGTGCCACCACATTCAGCTCTGAAACCACTCAATATCTTTATCGAAATATTTATAATGGATGGGGGTACTGAAGAAATTCTCAGAAATCCAACATGATGTTGTAGAAGTTACAGAGGACTCATCATTTGGTTCCCAGAGCTGGACAGATAACAAATCTCTTGCTAATTTGCCCTAATTTGCACTAATTTGTCACCCTATCGTACAGAGAGACTAGAACTGCATACCCAAAATAATACTGATTGGTATAGAATCAGACTCCCAGATAATACAAATGGCTGTTGATTAATGTGGGTAAGTCCTGTTTAGCCATAATGTTTAAGTTTGAAAAGTGTGTGGCACTGTGATGGAATCATAGAGTAATTTAGATCGGAAGGGACCTCTGAAGTTCAACTAACCCAACTCAAGGCAGATTCACCTTCAAAGGTAGATTCAAGTTTGGAGCTAGATCAGGCTGGTCAGTGTCTTGTCCACTCAAGTTCTGAATTTCTCCAAGGACAGAGATGCCACAACATTTCTTGGCGATTTGTTCCAAAGTTTATCCACCCTCACTGCAGATTTTTTCCTAATGTCTAATCAGAATTTCCCTTGTTGGAATTTGTGCCTGTTGTCTCCCATCTGTATCGCTGTGTACATCTGAGTTTGGCTCTCACTTCTCTACAACCGCCCATTGGGTAGTTGAAGTCAAAAGTAAGATCCACACTTTTACCTTTTCTTCTTAAGACTGAACAAACCAATCTTTCAGCTTTTCCTCGTATGTCACATGCTCCAACATCTCGATGGTCCTCCACTGGACTTGCTCCAATATGTCTTTTGTTTTGAGGAGCCCAAAACCGGACAATACTCCAGTTGCATTAATTTGCAACAGACGTGGAATTTGATTCTTAATCATTTATGACTACCACTTGGTAGCAGAGCACTGGAAAGCTGTGGCTGAATTAGTAAAACCTGAGATAAACTGGGACAGTATGTGCCCGTTTAAAGCAAAACTTAGACTACTTTGTTGCCAGATTGTGGATGAAGTAGGAATTTTCCTTCTGTTCAAAGTGTCAGAAATATTGGACATTTTGCCTTCCAGTGTAGATCGAATCAAACAATTTGCTGGGAACTGCTTATGTATTTCTTAAGAATATAGACCTCTAAGATACTGGTGGAGTCTTTTTTTATGATATAGTTTTCACTTCTGGAACTAAAATCTTCTGTTTGTTATGTGGGCAGGGAAAGCATAATGGATGCTCTTTTCAACCTTCCCAGATTTAGCAGGCAATATGTGATTGCCAGGAATTCCTGAAGTGTGTATTCAACATACCAGATAGTCCTTTCTCATCCAAAGTTCATCTCTTCTCCCAGTCCATTTCCATTCTCTTTTCCTGAACTACTATTTCCTGTTCAAGGTTTCTTTTGTACCAGCTGCTTCCAAACAATCAATCTGACCTTTTAGTTGCACCATTTCTTGTTCTTCTAATCTCTCATTTCAGGCTATCCTCCTCTTGCTAGAAATTGATGACACTTAGGGATACCAAAGGGGAAGGATCGTTATGCTGTTATTTGGTTAGTCATCACAATCTGTAGCGTTTTCTTGCCTTCATCTCGCATCTGTGATGAGATACTGTGAGAAGTGAATTGGCTCATGGGATTACTGATACTCCATTCTTAATTTCCTGTTATGTTTCCTTATCATTCTTGGTGTTGATGAAATACAAGCTGGGCAATGACTTTTTTATAATGCTACTAAAAAATATTAATAACTATGAATTTGTGAATTCAGCAACTGTTAGGCTACTAAAACTGAAGAGAGTTATCCAAACCTAGGAATAACTGAAGAAACCACCCAATTTGTTCAGATATGAGAAGAAAGGAGAAAGGAGAGATGGCAGAAAGTCAAATAGTTCTTCCTTCCACACCATTACCTACATATAAGAGCCAAGTTAGTTAACATGCACATAAGTTTTGGCTTGCACAGGCAGTCTTTGAATGGGCATCCACCACACAGGCTTAGCAGACAGTACATTAAGCTAATGTCGAACAATAAAAAGGAAGAAGGCTGGGAAACCTCAGAGAAGCAGCAAAGGCCTTGACCGTGTAAGCACTGCTCAGCAGTAAYGAAAACATCTCTGTGTTATCAACACTGTTTTCAGCACAAATCCAAAACATAGCCTCATACTAGCTACTATGAAGAAAATTAACGCTATCGCAACCAAAGCCAGCACACTATTTCTACACAGGAAAGTGATAAATGGAAATGTAATAATGGAGTTCTGCACCACCACTAAGGAGGCAATGTTGCTATGCTATGTATTATATAGCTGGTCCTCAGGAATTCACTGGTAGCTTTACATGCATAGTGTTTCCTAACCACAGGGATCCAATATTCCTTTGGGTTTGCTGTTCTCTGGTTTAAGTATCAGACTTCATAAACAGAAAGGAATATTCTTTCACTGTGTTCCAAGCATGCCTGACCACCTCTCATGAAGTTCACACATGTCCAGGCAGTTTTAGCGAAACTCTACGCTGCCTCAGCAGCTGAATTGGCTTTTGGGCAATTCTAGCWTGAAGAAGCTGCAACAGCTGGATGTCACCATTCTCTTTTCAACCCTGCAATAGTGTGCTAAGGCTACTTTAATGCTTAAGCAATACTAAAAAATTGGTCAGACTTTTAAATTTGCACTGTGGTGAATTCAGGTGCTTTTGTATATTTCTGAGGTAAAATAATCACTAAGGATGTGTTTATGCCAGGTGTGAGTCTGTCCAAAACTGCTGCCCCTACACTGGAAATAAAGTGTTCACCTTTGAAGTATTTCTAATTCTGAACCAGGGCATAGCACCTGCTGTTGCACTCAAACAACATAATTCTAAATTGTAAAGATCAGATTAATTTAAAAAAAAAAAATTGGCATTTTTTTACATATTATTAGCATTTAAAATTATCTCATATGGCTTTTGCAGTCTTTCCTTCTTTTCCAATATGCAAGAACAAAGCACTCTTTCCTAACAAACTTTTCTTGTTACTCAAGCTATAGAGTTATGCTTGAAACTACCCTCCTGGAAGATGCAAGCACACAGGAGAATGGTTTTTTTTTCAGGAGGCAGTACTTCTCAATCATTAAGGTCTGTCGGTCTGTCATATGCAAAAACCAGAACAGCCAGCAAACAAGCACCTACTGAGAACTGTGGCTAGCTTGAGAGCCCAGGACAGAAAAAAGTGAGTTATGACATTATTTCCTATGGTTGACATTAGTTTCTATACGTTGAAGTGTAGGAGTTTGACATCTGTTTCACTTAAGACTGGCTATATTCTAAAACGTAGTAAATGCTGCCATCTAATGGTATCTGATCGTTGAACAAAAGCTGTCAGCTCATTCCAGCTCACACCAAACAGAATAAACAGTTTCGCCTCAAAAGCATCACTATGAACCGCAGGCACAAAGGCAATCCAAGCTGGACAGGAGTAGGTCTCAAGCAGACCCAAGTCTCTCCGCGTCCCGCTGCCCAGTGCTGACACTGAGTGCAAATTTCTGAGTTATCCTAAGAGGTCTGCAGACCTTCTTTGTCAACTTTTTTCTGAACAGATGCTGGTTCTGGAAGTAATAGAGCTAGTTCAAACCATATTGTATCTGAACTTTTTATCTCTCAGCTTTCGTGTGCCTTTATTTGTCCTACAAATAGCTTAGATTTTACTATATCTGTCATATTTTAATAGTGTTTAACAAGGTAAATGACAGTAAAAATCGAGTAATTACGTTATTGTTCCTGATATTCTTGGCCTGAAAATGCTAAATCTTTTTTGATTCCCTGTAAAAAGTAAAATATTTTCAGTTTTCTTATACTAATAGGTAGGTATTTTGGAAAAGTATATTACTGGGGTTCTACCCCTCTAATAACAGATTATGTCTTGTAATAAACTGAAACTGAAGATAACTCTTACAAAACAGACAAAAATGCGTTAAGCATCTGAAATCTTTATTGAAGAATCTAAAACAGTTCTATTTCATTAGTGGTTCTGAGGCCACCATGACACTTCACCTGACCAACCTAAACTGCAAAAAAACAGTAAAAGTAACRTTAATACACATTGTTCATACATGGATTTTTTTCAGAACCAAGGAAATAAATACTTCCTCTAACTTTAATAAATGCTGTCTCGTAAGATATACCATGAACTCCCTTTYGAATTACTAAGTAATACTTTCTATGACATTTGGATGAAGTATAATAACGAAATTTTATGTACAATAATTCTTAAGATTTTCTGGAAACAATACCTCTTGCATAACATCCTTTGATTTTGATAACTATTATTATCACAATTTTCATACACTGAATGGTACTAAGAACAAGTTATATACAACTTTCAAGCACAGACATCTGAGGATGATGTGTTAAATCCATTTCGGTGCACGTGTAAAGACACCTCAAAAATTCTTAAGCATAAACAAATCCATTCAAAGGCACTAGGAGGAAGATCGTCCCAAACAACATAGAAATTAGTGGCTGATTATACTCAAGTGTCTTGAGTGAGCTCTTTTACAGAAAATGCCGTAATCATTTAATTTTGCTCCAATAACCAATTCTTCAAAGCAGGCTTTATCTCTAAAGAGAAATACATTGTTCTACTGCCTTGTGTGCTTATAAATCATATTACAGTTACAACTGATCTTTTACAGATTTCTTCCGTAAACACAGAAATATGAAGTAATACAAAAAATGAGAGGTGTAAAAATTAATTTGCCTACTCCAGTAGCTAAGAAAAAAAATTCCATGGTTTGATTTTCCTCTAATATTTATGACATAGTTGTTCAAATCTTAATTGTTTTAAGGAACATTTGCAAAATTGAACAACCACAATACTTAAAGGCTGCCATCATTATTCTAAATTTAGAGTATTATGCTCCAGGATCAACATATTTTCTCCATCTGAAAATAACTGATATTGGTTTAATCAAAAATGCTGCAGCCTGGGGCAACCTTATGTGTCCATGTTATTGCTATCTGTTTCAGCAATACCATCATAAAATAAAGGGAGAGATATGGAAGATGTAGTCCGTGATTTACCTAGCTTCCTACCATTATTTTCATTAAGTGTTGATGCAATAAGACTTTCCTTCTCATGTGTTTCTTCTTCAAAGACAGCACTGTTATAATATTTATGACGGTATAAGAAAGATTTATTTTTAAAAGAACGCTGCATCAAATACCTCCTGAAGGCCCTTTGAATAGTAAGAGCTGATACCTCCTCTTGTTTTCTTTTAAGGGTAGTAGTAATTGGCTTGTAAGAAACTTTAGATGGATTGGCAGCCATAAATTTTTCTTCCATGTGTAATTCAAGACCATCCAAATCCCCAGATTCTCCCAATACCCTTTTAGTGAAAGCAAGCAAGATATCCAAGCAGTGGATCTTATCTCCACTAACTATAGGGAGGTCCATGGATATGAGCTGAATTTTATTAGGCTTTGGAATGCGTAAGGGTTCTGCCAGAGCATCTGCAAAGTCTGAAAGAGCATAATATTCAATAAACTGTGTTGCCTGAGGATCAAATTTTCCCCAGGTCTCATAAAACATATCAAAGTCATCCTCACAAAGAGGATCTGTGCTTTCTTCAGTGGCAACACTGAAGTTCTCTAAAATGACAGCTATGTACATATTTACAACAATGAGAAATGATATAATGACATAGCTTACAAAAAATAAAATACCAACCTCCTTATTTGTGCAATTTTTTTTCTGTTCATCTGTTAAATTTAAGTTGGGAGCACATGAATCAGATCCTTTTAACAGAGGGACCAAAACACCATCCCAGCCAGCTGATGTTGTAATTTGGAAGAGACAGAGAATGCTACTACAAAAGGTTTGAAAGTTGAAAAGGTTATCAATCCCACCTTCCCAGCCAAGACAGGCAAAGTTTGTCATGCCCACAATGGCATAAATGAACATAAGCAGAAAAAGCAAAAGACCAATGTTGAACAGTGCAGGAAGAGACATCAGTAATGCAAAAAGAAGAGTTCGAATTCCTCTAGCTTTTCGAATTAATCTCAGGATTCGGCCAATTCGTGCCAAACGAAAAATTCTCAAAAGTGTAGGAGAGAACGAAGTTCGAAGGCCTTCAGAAAGTCCAATACCTTTAAAATGAAAAAGAAAACAAAATGTTGTCAAGCCATATCAGTGAAATTCCCTATTTATGTCCATTTTGTTATATTCTATGCTTCAGGTGTTGAAAGTAACATTGGTCATATTGCATCACTTTCAACAAAAACATTATCATCAATACTGCGATTGCTTACAAAAGAGCTTAGGAAAAGAAAGACAAATTGTAATACCTTTAAATATTAAAGAGGTATGAAGATTATGCATAGTTTGGAAACTGCACTCTCCCAGATTTCTCTAATTCAGGGGATGAAATTATGCATTGCTCAAGTACTCAAAAAATCCTTTTAAATCCATTCAGCTCCTGTGCTGGAAGCTATGGGACTTGTCTCCCAGCTGCTGTCTGATTGCTGCTTCTTCTACAGGCTTAAGCCACATGTTAAATGTGAGACTTTCATTAGTGCTTGGTACTTGAATGAGATCAGAGAAGAGCAAGAAGAAAATAAAGGAAAACTGTCTTTCAGTATTTGTCCTCCCTCACACCTCATTCTATGATCCTACTACCAGAGTAATGAGTACCTTCAGCAATACAGTAGTAATGTAAATGATTACAAACAGAAGACTTAAGAAGTCAGCATTTTTCTCAGTTGCATGGGATAGCAAAAGGGTACTGTGCTTAGGGACGCAGCAGAGAACTCAGATCAGTTTTTCTTTCCTGTCCTTTATTCTATGATATAACCTGAGCCTGAGTAGGAAGCACAGACCAAATAAACTGTACAAGACACTAAAGCTATATATGACCCTTTGTAGAGGAAATGATAAGCATCTAGTCTTATTTGAAAAGCAAAACAAAACCAAGTCAACTTTAACAAGACTTTTCAGAGTCACAAATAGTGGCCCAGATTTAGAATGGTGCTGAGCAATTAAATTTTCCTGAGCTTTCTAAATCAGCCCTCAGAATGCGCCTTCTTAAAAGAAAGTCCTGGAAAATGAAATAAATCTTTCCCATTTTTCATACAAATGTATTTTTAACCTGAATTTACTTTTACTACAAAAACAATAGTTAATGTGATTACATGTAAATCAAAAGCATAAAACCATTAAGACAACAGTTTAAGTACAATAACTTAGAAAAGATGTTAGTGCATTAAATTCCTATTCTGTTAATTACTCAATAAAACTCATACTTTTAAAAAAAAAAAAAAAGAAATTGAAAACTACCCATTAACATCTAGTACTCTGCAAAAACATAAGGGAAAACAAAAATATATCCTTTTAGAAGGAAACATTTAGCATATGGTTTGAAAAACTACAATGGATCTGGAATTTGTTTATCAGATATATGTAAGTGGTTACTTCATACTGAAATTTGGCTTAGTATTGGTAAGACACATTACCTGATCTAATAATGATTGATACTTACTAACTAGTGAAAGGACCACAACAGCTAAATCAAATATGTTCCAGCCACTGGTGAAGAAGTAATGTCTTAGGGCTAGTATTTTTATGACACATTCCCCAGTAAATACTGCCACAAAAAAAAAGTTGATTTTATTAAGAACACCCTTGATGACGTCCTGGTTATTTTCTGCCATCATAATGACCATATTTAGACAGATGAAAGTCACAACAGTAATGTCAAATGCTTTGTGCGATACTATATCAAACAGTAATCCTTGGAACACATTCTGTGGAGAGAACGAGAACAACTGCTTAATGCTACTTCTAAGACCCAGGCTACATTCAAATATTAATCAGTAATTTGTGCTCAGAAAGAGAATTTAAGAGAATATAAATTTAACAATAAGCTACTAGAAGCATTTTTAGGTGATTTCTTTAGACCTTCAAAGAAAACACTCAGTACTTGGCTAAGTATTTTCAGGTATCATGCAACCACATTTCCTTAGAAAAAAATTATACAGCAGGAAAACATTCAGAGTACATTGTGATTGCTCTTTTAATAGAAATGCTTATTGAAGCAGACATTTTAGGATAAGCAATTCTAATTAAAATGTCATAAGCAAGAAAAACTCTGAATAGTTACTATGTGAAGCCAGGCCTGGAATGAATTTTAAGAAACTATAAGAAATAAAGCATAAGATTATTTAAAAGTAAATAACAGCCATGGGGCATGTACTACTCACTATTCATTCTCACCTGCAATAATCCAATCTAGTTGCAGAAGCAGTATCATGCAACTTAAGTAACCAATATCATGTTATGAATAGCAAATACTTAATAAGAACCTTTATAAATAGATTGTACATTTGAATAGGTGATAAATAGGCTGTAAATTTCCTTAAATTAATACCCACAAAGAAAGAGTGCATTAGATGGAATTAAGAAAAAGAGAGTAAAATGTAAATACTATATTGAATGAGGAAGATGATGGGCTCTAACGTGAAGTTTATTTCCAGATGCCTGGCTACTGAGTCACCTAACATATTCTACTTAAGGTGGTCTCACCAATGGTCTTGGAATGGGTTTTTGAGGTTTCTTGGATCCAAGTTTTTTTAGGGCATTATAGTACTTTTTCTGTTCCTCAGTCAAAAATAGTTCTTTTCCACCTAAGTAAAGGGAAAGAATACTGTTGTTCAGCTGAAGTTTAATCAGTCAACTAAATAAACACCAGCAAGCTTATGTAAAAAAAAGTAAGTTACAGCTGTCATGAGTGGGATCTAAGCAAGCACAGAGACAAAATGTGTCTTCACCATTTCTCCTTTTCCCCTTGTTCTTTGAAAAGATGTACTGCAAAAAGCTGATCAGGGTTTGATCATGAAAGTCTAGTCTAGGCAGTGTTCCCGAGTCAGTTTCATCAACTGTGAGAGCCCTTCTGAAGTTTTACAAATCTATTTCATATTTTAAAAATGACATAAGACTCATCAACAAGTAATATACTTTCCATTTATATTTTTGGGAAAGGTAGGAACAGAAATATATTGCTGGGCTAGCAAGTAAATGGATGATTATGAATAAGCACTTTGGGACCAAGTTCTACGGGGGGTTCCTGATAATGAATTTCTGGTACTCATCTTATTACCATCTATGCCACCTGTATTACTTAGCAGTCACTTTGAACTGAGTATTCAGGAGAAGCCACTCATCATAAAAACATTGAATGATTATCATTTTGTAAAACTGTCCTGGTTTTGGCTGGGATAGAGTTAATTTTCTTCCTAGTAGCTGATATAGTGCTGAGTTTTGGATTTAGTACAAGAATAATGTTGATAACACACTGATGTTTTACTTGTTGCTAAGTAATGTTTACACTAGTCAAGGACTTTTCAGCTTCCCATGCTCTGCCAGGTGCACAAGAAGCTGGGAGGGGGCACAGCCAGGACAGCTGACCCAACTGGCCAATGGGGTATTCCATACCATRTGACATCATGCTCAGTATACAAGCTGGGGGGTTGGCTGGGGAGGGGCGACCACAGCTCAGGAACTGGCTGGGTATCGGTCAGTGGGTAGTGACCAATTGTATTGTGCATCACTTATTTTGCATATTTTGTATATTCTATCATCATCATCATTATTATTATTATTTTCCCTCCCTTGTCTGTTCTATTAAACTGTCTTTATCTCAATCCATGGATTTTACTTTTTTTTTCTGATTCTCTCCCCCATCCCACTGCGGGGGGGGAGTGAGCGAGCGGCTGTGTGGTGTTTAGCTGCCTGCTGGGGCTAAACCATGACAAAAACAAACGTAACAATGTTCAGTAGGGCATCTGCACTTTGAGTCACTCTGGCAAGACCTCTGAAAATTCAATTTAACTTCACTATATGGAATCTCAGTGAAAACCCACAAGAAGCAGCAAAGAAATGAAAAAGAAAAAAATGCACACTTACAGCATGTACTGAGAAAAGAAAAAAGTGTTACGTCCACATCAACTTCTAGTAAGTGTTCAGGCTCATAAGCTACTTAACCAGCATTGTTTCTGTCTGTTCGGATTATTATAACTGGGACTTTGTTATAAAAGGAAATTATTACAGTGAAGTTGGACTGTTGTTTCTCAATCCCTTTCAACATATCCTTTCTCTGTTCAAATGCAGAGAGCAGAAGAATTCTTGTGGGCCTTATTGCTATCTATCTCTACCAAGGGTAGTAATTCTTTGACACTTGGTGTGTAAGTCAGCCTATGGAAATAATAAATGGCTCCTGTAGAGATTCTGTCTTCCAAATGTGAAGCTTGAAATTGTAAACCTCAAAACTGTAAACCTCCTGTTGGGGTCTGCTTTTGTGGTATTTTTTCAATGAGCAAGATGCTTTTTTTTTTTAAGACTTCCAAGTGGATTAATTGACTCAATTTCCCTTGACATTCTGGATACTTTAAGCCCCTAAATGAATCAGGGAGAGAACTCAATTGACAAATAAGCTTTGCACAAAGAAGCTGAAGTATACCAGGGAAGGTTGACTGTTGCTTTTCTTTGGTTGTTGCATTTTCCATGCTAAGATTTTGCCTTCCATTTCTTGCTGAATAAAAAGAACAGGGAATCTAACAACTATGAGGAAAAAAGTGGAAGCAGTCAGTGCTTCATGGGCTTTAAGAAGCCTTTAAATTTCTAGACAGCCTCCTCCTGGGGCCACGGCTTGGATCTCAATGCAAAAATTTTTAAAAACCCCAGTAAATTAATCTGTAGGGTTACTTTATTGACAACAGGATTTTTTAAATGTAGCTAGTTTTAGAAGAAGTTCTGATTAACAAGATCTGTTCAGGTTTCTTCACCAGGAAAGCAGTGGTTACTCCTCCCATGAGCAGTAGTGTTTCTTGATTATCCTTATCAAATTTGTTAGGTGTTTACTCTCAGCAAAAAGGGTTATTCTGTTCTCCAAAGTAAATCTTCAAAGCAGAAGAAAAGAATTCCACTCTCCTGTAGCAAAGTCTATATAATGTTTTTTGGCTTCTCTTTTCTAAAACTACCCACTCCTTCCTCCTCATCCTCCTATTTAGAACAAATTCCTTAACTTGGCATGAAAATAGAATTTACAGGTAAAGCTTTGAGGAAAAGGGGACTYCTATTTTCAAAACTTGGTATCTAAATATTATTTGAAATTTCTCCAGTCAGATAGTTATCTGAAAATGTTAGACATCTAGATGTCAAACTAGCATTCACTTAATCAAACTGGGATTACAAGAGACCCTGAATTAGCTCATGTAGTACTTATCTTTTTCCTTTGTTGGTTAAAATTGCTGATAACCACTCCAATGAAAAGGTTCAGCATGAAGAAAGATCCAAAAATAATGAAAATCACAAAATACATATACATGGCTAAGAATGCTTCAAACTTTGGCTGTTCATCTATCTGTTGAAAAAATCAAAACAGAAGAATAATATTGGTAAAAATCAGATAATGACAGCTTTGTCATTTCCAATTTATAATAACAAATCTTTTTATTGTCAGGAGGAATAAATTATTTCTACACATTTAAACCTTTATTTAGATGTACAAGTAGAACAACTGTCTTGTTCTGTCTTGTTACTGTTTGTAAAGATAATTACAAACAAAGATATATGGCCAAATCCACCTCTAGCAAATTCTTAAGTAATAGATAAACAGTTCCAATCAGAAGTGATACTGTGAATGCCTGGATTAGAAAAACAGCTCAGACTAAACATAATGGTGAACTGCCATCCCCTTGAATGCTATCCCAGACAAGAAGCAGTTTTAAAAAGCCAGCAGCCTACAAGGAATGATCTTTTTAATTAGCAGCTATTTCACTACATTCAAGAGTACAGCGCTTGAATGAATACGGAAAATGCAAATTAAATTAAACATAGAAAAGTTAAAACACACTGTAGTAGTGAGAGAGTGAGAAACAACACGTGGAAATGGGGAAGAATTAGTAAGGATGTCAAATACAGGGAAGAAAACCTCCAGAAATAACTGCTAAACATGCATGTCGTTTTAATGCTACTGTACACATTTAAAAAAGAAGGAAATTTGCTTCAGAGGCACAGTCCCTCCAAGACCTTCTGAACTCTGTTCCCAAAATASATTTGTCCAAAACTTGCAACATCTTGCCCTCTGCATTCTTGATATAGTAGGTTTTTGTGTGATGTCACTCTATTTTGACCAGTTTTCCTTCGTCTACGTTCCAGATATTTGGTACTCCAAGGATTATTGTTTCACTGTGTAGTTTGAAGCATTCATACACTTGTATTTCTAACTTGATATTGCAAACAAAGCTGAAAAATGAATTGTATGGATAGAAAAGGAAAGAAGGAAAGGGAAAAGAACTAAAATTTCATTTCAGTGACGTACCTTACGTGAATCCACTGCTGCATACATAATATCCATCCAACCTTTAAAAGTTGCCTGAAAAAAATGCATTATTAAGGTTATTATCACTAAAATAAAAATAAATAAATAAATAGGTAAAGCTAATATAAATGTGTTAAGAGTTGTGGAAAAGTGAGCAGTGTGCTATAAAAAATGTGCATCACTTCCAAAGATCTGCTTGGAAGTATGATTCACTGGACTTTAGTAAAAAGAAAAAAAAATATTATTTCCTGAAGAGAAAAAAAGATTGCCATGAATCCTGTGAAATGTGTTTTAATGTTAACTCTTGTTAAACTGTTGTTTTTTTTTTTTAAATTCTCTGCTTTTTGAAAAAGCAGTAAAAGTTTCAGCTTAACTAGGAAATATAACCTAAAAGGATAAAAACAATTTCTACGAAAACAACAGACAATACCTTCCTGCAACTTTTAGCAACTCTGCAGAATCATAGAACACTTTGGAGGATACAGGGCAAAGAACTTCATCTAGAAAAGATACAGGGATAACAGCCACTTTTGAAAATGCCTTTCTCTCCTTTGTTGTGGTATTAGGGAGATCAATAAATTAGCATCCCAATACTTCATGACTTATACAATAAAAGAAAATATAGAAATATAAATAAACTGCATTGTGCTTCTTCTTTCTCATCCACTCTGAACTAACTTTTACTAAAGAAAATGAGAATAACTTTAAATCCAGTAACATGCAGACTATTTCAGGCTTAGTATGTTAATCAAAATTAAAACAAAATTGAAAAGCCATGAAACACAGTGCTTGATTTTAACACAAGGTTGCATATGCTAAAGTGTTCTTTAGGAGGAACTGAGTAGCTTATAGATAAGAAAAATATTTATGGAAGCTAAAAAAATCCCCAGTTCCAGTGAGATAAACAGAAGCATAGTGGTGTCCCRTGGTTGGGCTGCTCAACACATTTCCCTGAAGACAACAAATCTGAGCATGTTTTTATAGAACGTACCACTTGGAGAAGAGCCAAGTATCCCATCCCAACATTATCAAAGTTGACAGCATTATTTGTCCATGTTCCATTATAGAAAGTACAATCATATTTGTTATCAATTAGACTGATATTTCCTTTCTTGAGTGTGCATTTCGAAAACTTTTTTCCAAGGAATTTTACTCCTACAATGTTAAATAGGAGCCAGAAGACAATACAGACGAGCAAAACGTTCAAGATTGAGGGGATAGCTCCCAAGAGTGCATTCACAACAACCTTAAATAAATAAAATGAATGAAAAGAATTAATTATTCACATTCAACAGAATACCTTCCCAGAAAACCACTTTTTTTTTTCTTCTTCTGTATCTATTGCAGATTCTCACACATATGAAAACTAGTAGATGACAAATTTAAAGCCAACTTCAAGCTTGTCTCGACATGTAATTCTGTGGTATCTCTCTTGCCTTTTTGAGGAAGGAAGTAAAACAGATGGCAACCAGAATTATCCTTGGGTAAAAGAAATACATAAAATAAGATTATGAGTCTGTAGTAGCTATGGGATCTAAATAAATATCATAAATAGCCCGCTCTTTTATCTTGGAGGGGTTTTGTAAGAGAACAACAGCTTGCTCTCCATAACAAAATGAACCTCACCTAATAACCACTGGCAACTGACTGCACACAGTACATAAAGTAGAGAAGTTTATCTTCCAGAAGATTGAGTTGTTTTGGTCAGCACTCTTCCTTCATTTAGGCTTGCTTGAGGACAAGGTGAATGCAAACCCATGATGAGCAGTAAGCCTCTTCCAGATACGGTACCAGTGAAAATGGGATTCCAGCTTTTGCTGTCTGTGCTGGCGACGTCAAGGGACCTGACACAAGCAGTGATAAGAACTCATATTCGCGAATCCAGCACATTGATGCTGACAGGCAGGACCAGGCTTGTTGCCATTGGGAATCTGAGGACTATTATCTATTTCTTTTCACCATTTTTCACCACTCTGTCGTGGGGCATAGTGAAAATCTCTCTGGAAATGTTTAATTGCTATCATTATGAGAAAATTTTGAGCCTTTTATCCTGGCCTTGGATAATATCCCTTTAATACAAATACACAGAATAAAGCACGTTGGAAGGGACCTCTGAAGATCAGCTGTTCCAACACAGACCAAGTTGCTCGGCATCTTGTCCAGTCAAGTTCYGAATTTTTTCCAAGGGTGAAGATTCAACAACCTCTCTGGACAATCTATTGCAATGCTATACACCCACACTGTCATCTTTTTTCTAAGGTAGCTAATTGGAATATCCCTCACAGCCAACTCGTTCTCTCTCATTTTCTTACTGTGGGCCTACCAGAAAACATTAGTGCCATTTCTTGCATAACCTACCGTTAAATAGTTAAAGACAACAATTAGATCTCTTATCTAATTAGATCCCAATCAGATCCTCCCTTTAACCTTCTCTTCTCCAGACAAAACAAGCTCCATTCTCTCAGCCTCTCCTCTCCAGTCCCCTGATCATCTCGGTGGCACTTTGCTGGACGCTCTCCAGTATGTTAATATCTTTCTTACACTGGCGAGCCCCAAACTAGACACAATACTCCTGATTCAGTCTCACATGTACCAAAAACAGAAGAGTGAATTGCTTCAATGTGCTGGCCAGACTCGTGCTAAAACAGCCCAATATGTGGTAGATCTCCCTTGTTGCTCTRCTGACTCATGTTTAACATGCTGTCCAGCCCAGGTCCTTTTCTGCAAAGCTGCTCATTTCTCAGTGTGCCACAGTTACGTGTGGTTATTCTGGTTCAGGTGCAAGACTTTGCATGTGCTTTTGCTGAACTTCCTGAGGTTTCTGCAGTCCGTATCTCCAGACTGTCAAGCTCTCATTGCAAAGCAGCCTTGCCCCCAGTGTATTAACTGCTCACCCTCAATTTGGTATCATCTGTGAACTTGCTAAGGACAATTTCTACCATATTCTTCAGGTTGTTAATTAAGTCATTAAGCAGTATTGGTCCCAGGACTGAGCTCTGAGCCACAAGTAACCAGCTGCCAGTTGAACTTCATCCTGATGATCTCTGCACATTGAACCTGGCAGTTCAGCCAATTTTCTGCCTAGCTTATAGTTCACCTGTCCAGAGCAGATATAACCAATATCTGAGACCACAGATGGCTCTTCCCTCCCTCAGCCATCTCATCATAGAAGACAATCAGGTTTGAGAGGCAAAAATTGCCCTTCCTAAATTCACGCTGGCTGTTTCTAACTGATTCCTTCTTGTCCTTCACAGCTTCCGGGAGGATTTGCTCCATATCCATCCCAGGGCCTGCAGTTGGTGTCTCATCACATTCTGTGATCTAAAACAGGTCAGATGATTTGCATGATACAATTTTTTACTTCTTCCCATTGACTTCAAAGGTTCTAGATAGTTCGCTGCCCTGGTTTCAGCTGGGATAGAGTTAATTTTCTTCCTAGTAGCTGGTATAGCACTGTTTTGGATTTAGTATGAGAATAATGTTGATAACACACTGATTTTTTAGTTGTTCCTAAGCAGGGCTTACACTAAATCAAGGACTTTTCAGCTTCTCATGCTCTACCGACTGAGAAGGCTAGAGATGCACAAGAAGCTGGGAGGGGGCACAGCCAGGACAGCTGACCCAAACTGGCCAACAGGGTATTCCATACCATATGACGTCATGCTCGGTATATAAACTAGGGGAAAGCTGGCCAGGGGGCCGCTGCTCGGGGACTGGCTGGGCATCGGTCAGCGGATGGTGAGCAATTGCATCGTGCATCACTTATTTTGTATATTCTTTTATCATTATTATTATTATTATTATTATTTTCCCTTCCTTTTCTGTCCTATTAAACAGTCTTTGTCTCAACCCACAGATCTTACTTTTTTTTTTTTCCCAATTCTCTTTCCCATCCCACTGGGAGGGGGGAGTGAGCGAGCAGCTGTGTGGTGTTTAGCTGCCTGCCGGTTTAAACCACGACATTCGCTCAGAGCAGCTTTTAAAATTGAGTTAGAAGAATCCCCTCTCCTATTAAGAAAATCCCACCCTATTTAAGTTTGAAGGGATTGTTATCTTTCAGATCCACCCCGGAGAATCTGAAATGTGACACGTGAGCCTGTCTAGATAACTGTCAAGATGAGTTGATACAAGCACAGCAGTCTAAAGAAGGGGAATTATGAAAAGGAGTTACAAAAAGTGAATAGTTTCCACTGAAGCAATGAATTAATGAATCCATTTTTCCAGGTCCCAATTTCTTGCCTCAGGCAATGAGAAAAAAATAAGAAAGGACTGCGGTCACTACATGTCTCATGCCATGAAGATTGATAAACTACAACTTTCACAGTACAGGTTTCTTCCTCACATTACAGTCTGTCTTCTGTAATAACGATATATATAGCTTCTTTTCTATTGACAAGTAATTAAAAATGGTTCCTGTTTTTTTCAGAAGAATTTGTCAAATACCCTGGATGATTTTTTTCCATGTTAAGATAAACCAAAGAATGGGTTTCAGAAAAGTACAAGTCTAAAAAAATTCTTGTTTAGTTTGTTCTGCAAATTGCACTGAAACTGGAAACATGGAAAAATGTTCCAGTGTTCACACTACTGTATGTAATAATTCCTTGTGGTAGCACATTATAATTCAATTTCCTTATTTCATTTGTATTTATAAATTCCTGTGAAAGTGTTAGGTATTTTTTCAAAATAACAACCATAAGATGTAAGTAGGCAATCTGAACCATCTTAATGCCATCAAGTCCCAAAACAGAGATTCAAGTTGTAATTTTCACAAAAACTTCAAATGCAGCTATTACAAAATATGCACACATCTCCCCAGTATCCTTACCTTTATCCCTTCAAATCTTGACAAAGCTCGTAGAGGCCTCAATGCTCTAAGAGTCCTCAGAGATTTCAGGGCACTCCCAGAGGAACAAGGTGATGTGTCTCTGGAAACAGTATTTAGTCCCCAGGCAACAAATGACAGCTGTGTTCATTGAATTGAAACTGAGATTATTAAATGGTATACAAAAATTTGTTTCATTTGTGTCAGTAGACAATCATAGGCTGAATGTGAGAATGTGACAGTACCTTTGACCAGCAAGACAAATGAAGAAAATGCACATTCAAAGTTATTGTAATATAATTTTACTTCTCTCTTTCCTAATATTTTAAAAATAATGGAATTCTTTCATTCTAATTTGAAACACTTTTTTTTCTTTTTTCTTTTTTTTTTTTTCTTTTCTTTTTCAAAAACAGTTCATATAATTTTTTGGAATGCTAGTGTAACAACCAAATTGGTAACTATGGTCATTTCATACACTACAAGACCAGAAAGGATTATTCAAATAAAATATTCCCATTTTCTGCATAGTTGTTCTCAGAAGTGTATACAGTAATTCCTTATTATAACTTAAGATGGTGATGTAGAAAGAAAAATTATTTTTAAAAAGATATCCAGTCTTTATTTTAAATTTTCATAAGAGAGAAAATGAACTGAAAATTAGGGGTTTTTTTCACTGTTCATGATTTGCCTCTTCCTTCCTATTTGAATTTGTTGTCTCATTGTCTAGCCATTGGATATTTTCACGCTTTTCCTCTGTTTTGGACAGCACTGCTATTAATATTACAGAACAGTAATTGCTAAAGTCATGCTATATATTCTTTGTACATAGTCATAATATTAGATTTTTCCRTTGAAATTTCTTAGTACTTTACAACTTTCAATGCTAACTATTCAGAGGCTATCAAACAGCTACTCTGACGTTACCGAAGTCAGTTGTTTAGATGTCCTTATTTTAAAATATTTAACTTCAGTATCTTCCCAGTGTGTTGTTGACAAGCAAAAATATTTCATTTTTATATGGCAAGATTATGTTATTTAACTTTGTCTGAATTCAGAATAAATATGTATATCTTGAACACTGCACTTCCTCCATCTCACTATTGATGATTTCAGCATTTCTCTTTATAGCTATATACAGGATTGCTAGGATTTCTTTGGTTGCAAAGCAAAACATATTTTCCTACATCTTTAACCCTCTGGTGAACAATTTTTCCAACAATACTTTTCAACTCCCTTTACCATCTAAATTTCTTCTCCTTTAAGGAAGCAACTCTACTTCTTTCTGTTTCTAAATGCCAGCAGCTTCACATTTTTCTATCATCTTAATTATTTTAGTTTTATTTCTGATTGCTAATTGCACTCTCTCTCTACACTCAAAAAGGTTTTTATAACCAACATGGTCCTCAATGACAGTGATACCTAATAAAATTTTTTTTAGCAACTTCTGATTATTACTTACAATTTCCATTTAAATTTGTCCTGCCCTAAAGTCTCTTTTGATTGCAATTTTTTTCAGCTTTTGGAAACTGTCTTTTACACTTGTGTTTATTCATAATCAGATTTTACATGTAGTTCTCTATATAGAAAATACCAAAATTCAAAATTAAGACAAGCTGAATATAATACTTACACATACAATGATGAAGTCAAGCCAACACCAGGCATTTGTGAAATAACTGTGTAAACCATAAGCTACCCATTTCAGAAGCATCTCCATAAAAAAGATGTAGGTAAATATTTCATCAGCATACTCTAGGAGCATTTTCACTTTTTTTCTCTCCTGCAGGTGAATATCTTCAAATGCCTGGAATTTCAGAATTCAGTTTTAAAACAGTTCATTAGTTTTATGGAAAAGTATTTTAAAATTGCACAAGAATACACAGTTTGGCTTATTATAACCACTTCATATTAAATTATGGGCAACCACCACTTAGTTTTATACTTAGAAATAAAAACCTAAATTGTAAAATGAGTACAATCTCATTTTCAGGTTGGTTGAAAAATCACATACTTTCAGTTGTTTACGCTCAACACTTCTTCCAAAAATATCTCATGAAGGTCAATTGTGGCTACAAAAAATCTTGGCTTCCCAAGGTAGTGGATAATTTTGAAGGTGTTGGTCTAAAATTCTTCATGATAAAGCTTGAATTAAACACATTAACCACTGTCTGTCAGACCTAGACCTTCCAAAGGAGTCATCTTTAGTCAGCCTGCAGAGTTGTAATACAGATATGAAAAAATATGACAAACACCTTATCTGGAACTGTTTATTCCTGGAGTTTCACATTTTTTCACCTAAATCTTTACATTACTTTGATGTCAGTAAGGGTTTAGGGAAATGTTTTATTGATTGCGGTAGTTTATGTCATTGTTTGCTTGTGTTTAATATATTTGCTGCCTTGCTAATTTATTTTAAGTTTTTGATATTGCCAATGTATTCCCAGTTCCTTTTAACACCTTGCATTATTTCCTCACCAAGCCTCTGGCAATGTCTTTATTCTTCCTTTCATCCATTTCTCCCCTACCTTATAGCTCCCTCTCCACTTCATTTCTCCTTTGCTGCCAACATTTCTAATGATCTATCCATCCATTTTCACCACCACTATTTCCCCCTTACAAATCCATGACTATCATTAGTTTTACCTAAAATTTTTCTTACTTATGTAGATATATCAGAAGCCACCCTGTACCACACCCTTTCCCACACCCTATGATTCCTAAATATAAATTACTCAATCTCCTCTGGTCTCCTCCTCTTTCACACTCTGTCTAAAGAGCTCAACGTGTCTCCAGAGCACATCAGGGCATTTAACAACTTCCCTTTCTCTTACCCTCATTCAAATCTGTGTCCCCTTCTCTGACATTGCCTCTGCAGCTGCTAACTTTCTGTCTTATTTCTTGCCATGAGATGAGTAAAAAAGTTGAAATGAGAAGTTTAAGCRTCTGTCCTCTCAAGAGAAATACACCATCTCGCATCCTTGGGATGTCGGAACACAACATCTTTATTTCATAGAAGAGCAAATGAAGTGTAGAGAGATCAACTCATTTGCCCAAAGTCACATGGCTGTAGTCTGTGACAAAGGTCAGGAACCAAACAGAGGGTGTCAAAACTTTAATCCATATCCAGTTTCAATCTACATCAGCTCTTCACTTAACAGCTCCTTACCTGACTGTGAAATCTCTTATTCTGCTGTTATTTTTTAATAAGTTCATTAACAGTCAACACCCTCTAAGGAAATAGCAGGCTGTGTTACATTGGAGACCGACCCAGATGGTCCGCAGACCTTTGGTTCAGGGGAGCATGGTAGCAGAGACACCTCAATGGTCTTGCAAGGATTAGCTCAGCTACAGCAGGCCTTAACAGTTACAAGTTATCACCAGTCACATTAAACCATTAAATGTTTCTTACAGAAACACCTGAGTGCCTCTGCTATGTGTCTCCAGTGCTCTGGGAGAAGATGATTATTTAGGTATTATAGCAGACCTGATTTGCTCCCCTGTATTTATGACATGCTAAACCCAGTCTAAAAGGCCACCGATAAGAGGGAGCAGGAGTATAACCAGGTGTTTAGATCAAGCGAGACCTGAAACAATAAACTCAGGTAAAATCGTTGCTGTATTTCCGTTTTATATTCCCACTGAAAAAAATACGGGGCAGAGATGCTCCTGTGTATAGTTACCAACAATCTGGTAAAACTTATGCACTCCTGCTCTGCAGTGTAAGAAAACAGTAATGCTGCTTCTGGAGCTATGTGGTCTTTGAAGCAGTGCTCATTCAATTGTGCTACAATTAGGAGAAATGTCTACAGAGCAGAGCTGTCACTGTGTCCACAGGACTAGTAATTTGACTGTGGGCAATTGAGAACTCCCGGCATTCATGTACATAAACCTACTTACTATTTCCCACCTTTTTTCTGAGCAAGTTTGATAATTGGCATTGTCTTTTTCACTGCTTAACCTTGGCTACCTTGATTTCCATCTACCAGTCAAATCACCCGTTCATTATCAGTGATGCTCTTTCAAACTTCTACTTACTAACTCTTCCTTTGCTCTGAGCACTCACCACATACTTTTCTATGCATTCTTTCTATGATCACCATCTCATTTAATTTCAAGCCATGGACATGCCTGATGGTATGGTATCCCTTCATTCTAGCTGGTTCAGGAAATTCCGTATCAGCAAACAACTTTATAAACAAACAGAAAATGGACAAGTGCCTTTTTGCAAGAGGACAACAGTATCTTAGAAATGTGAAAGTTCCCAACACCACAATACATCGTTGATGAAAAGAAATTGTTATTGTTTTGTTATTCTGCATCTGGATACCAACTGGTTTTGTGCTCAACTTAGTCAGATCCTACAGTACATTAAATAATAATGCAGTTTCCTTCCTTACTTCAGTTTGGTTCCACATGAGTACAGAGGAGCCCTCACGGGAATCCCAGGGAGTTCCCTTGGAGATTTTGCCATGGAAATTTTAAAGTAGACAGTTCAAATCTATGGTTCAGTGGACAACCTAAACTTAATGCACACAGAACAGATTTTATTTGGAAAATTCTGACATCTACCATATAGGTCACTTTCACACTAGTTGGTTATGTTCCTTCTGCACTATATAATGTTTTATTTAACAAATTACTTTCAGTAGACTTAGTGAATATGTTCTCAAATCAAATAAAACTTCCCTTATTCTTCAGTAGAAATGGATATAATCAGAGTAGCAATGAAACATTAAGTCACCTACCAGTTTAGAGCCATCTTCACTTTTAGATTCTGATCATCTTAATGTTTGGATGATTTTAAATCTAAATTTTTACTGAGCAGTTAGTCTGCTTTACAAATTTAGAAGTACTTTCATTTTTTTAAGTTTTCCTAAGTAATTTCAGACCCTGGTTTAGCCTCCTAATCAAGCACACAAGTATGTGAAGAACTATGTTCCATGAAGAACTATGAAGAAGATTATGATTCCATACATTTAAATATCTTATCCAAGTGGGGGAGACCCTTCTAAGGGATACGTTTATTATACTCTTGTCTCTCCCTGGGCAAAGGAATGTGAGAGTAGAAGAAATGAATTAAATGTAATAATGTGATTCTTTTCCTTTACTGACAACCATCAATTCAAAATTTGAGAAATTAAATTCAATTTACCAGTGCTGCGCTGCTCAATATTATCATAAAAATTATAAAATTTTCAAACCAGCTATGTTTAACAATTCTGTAGCAGGTTTTTCTAAATTTCCACCAAGTTCTGCCTGGAAACTTAGTGATATCCATGACACAACACGGGAAACATTCAACACAACCTGAAAAGAGAAAGAACAGCGTATTGGTTTCATGGAAAATGTGGAGACATGGAATCTAAAAAGTGTAATACATCTTAAAATGAGCTTCTACAGACTATACAAAGAATGTGCTTTTTTACCTATGGGGTGATGGTGTGGCTGAAACGATCTAAAGCTAAAGAAAAGACAAAATTTGTAGGCCAAAATAATCTCTTTTAATAGAGCAACTCATACATGGAAAAAGCAGAAAAGTTTTTGTGCCCAAAAGCCCTTCTGCAGAAGCCATTGCTTCTATCTAAAAAACTCGCTTATTTTATTTCCTGCATTTATTCTTTTTGTTTTGAAAAGAGATATTAGCTTACTAGTGGATTAGTAAATTATTATTTTTACTGATTGTTTCACTTGATTGCACTGCAGAGATGTTACAACTAGATTCTCTATTCATTGTTTTGCACTAGAAACACACTTATTCGTTAACCTGTAAAGACAGTAGGATTGAACCATATGAGTCAATGGAGTCTAAGGAGCCGTTCAGGCAATCAAAAGTAGGTGTCCACATTGGGATGAGCTGTACAGTCCTCTGAATTCTATTAGCTGTATTGACTGGATATTCATCCACTGTACTGGGAGCTCAGACAAATTCAGTTGAAGTGCCATTTAAGATACCAGGTACTGACATACGTATCCTAACTGACCTCCAGCTGCCCCTTCAGAAGTGCTTTGAGTGCCTTTGCTCATATACAGATACCTACAGTCTGATGCCTCAATGTAAGACTGAATCACACGCCAAAGATGGTATTTAGCTACCTAAACACAGGTGTTTAAAATCATTTTAGGCCTCTCTGGATATTCTACAGCTTCTGTGACAGTTCTGCCAGCTTCACGCAGTTGTCTTGCATACTCTCAGGCATCTCATACGGTACTAAATGCCTGTGTTCATGCATCCCAACCCTGCTCCAGTTCTGTGCTGGCTTCAGGTGTATTTATTTGAGTTTTTATGTTTATAAACAAGTGCCTCAGGCAAACAGTTTCTGCCAATTTGGAAATGTTCCAAACAGATATCTTTGAATACTGGTTCATTTGGTGTCACCGCAATACATAAGATTCTTACTTTCTGCAAAACAGTCCTTAGGTAGGTGTGACTTTTTAGGCTGGGAAAACATCTCCAGAAGAATAACTGGATCCACAGTGCTGGCTTCAGAATAGCTACCAGCATCACATTTCTGCACAGGAGAAGGGCAAAGAAGAGAATTTATTTGCTTTTCATTAATAAGGTTACCAGACTGAAAACAAATGAAACTTATCACCCCTCCCCCCCMAAAAAAAAAAATCTGCAGCGTATAAATTATCTTAATGTTGCTGAACTACCGAAATAAAATTACAAATAATAGGACAGAAAAGGCTAATCCCTACTCTTTGTTTCCATGGCTTTAATTTAATAAGTTTCTTGGTTTCTTCTAGTCATCTACACTGAACTTGCAGGAAGGAAAATGTTTAGAAGAGATTATATTATGCTACAACTTTACTTTAGAGAAAACTCTGATTTCTTCATGCCAATCCAATCCTTTTCTCATTTTCAGAGATAGAAATCATGTCTCAAAAGGCTTAAAGACGGGAAGGTCTAGCAGGAAAGAAATGTACATATGGTCTACACATCTCAAAGAATTGTAGTTATTGGTAGGTAACCTACACACCTATAAAACTAAAGAAAATAAGGAAAGCAAGTGTAAAGAAAAAGGAATAAAGCAATCTATCAGCCATAATGTGTTAAGTGCCCTGTATGACATGGAAAGGGAAGGCATGAGGATAGGCATAAGAATGAGAAGCCAGAGGAAGGGAGAACTGCCTCTGTTGACAGCCATGCTGCTCTACACTAACTTAAGGTCCTAGGGAATCTTCAACATAGACAAAAATGCAATTATTTGAATTCATGGGCATTTAAATATTTTTAATATTAATTTCTTTATATAAATATAATTAAATAATGTATAACAAACAAAATTTCTGGCAACTTTATCTAAAACCAGAAAATGCTAAAGTGATTTGACTTTTGGAGGTAGTAATCCAGAAAGCTGCTGAACTTCCATTTAATTTTCTGGGTCATTGGAGGAAAGCCATGATTCTTCACCTTTTTTGATGTGGAACTGTACTGTATTAGAATAAGCTGAGTTTCTAGACCAGAAAAAGTATGGTTGTTTTGGGAACAGTTTCTACAGAACAAATTTTTGCATCCAAGGATAACAGCAAACAGAATTATCTGTTAATTAATAGATATAGTAAAAATTATTAAAAATTAATAGTATGTACCAGAGATGTTTAAAGTAAGTGTATTTCTTGATTAATTTCTGTTTACTTACTTAGTACAAAATAATATATTAAGTTACACTGTTAGCCATGGCTGTTTATGAGAGACAAACCTCCATGCTTTAAACTACTATTACTTCCAGAGAGATGTACCATCTTCACAGGGATTATACTTGCTACTCTTTGGAAAACCCCAGCTTGTCCTGTCATTGCTGAATGAGAGAACCACTGTGACAATTTTCATCTCCAGCATATTCCACAAGATGAAAAAAGTTATAATTACCTCTTTTTGCTCTTTATTTTGGTGTGTTTCTGAAATAACACTTGTAGTTTCAGAAGTCCCAGAAATCTGACTGAAGCTGCTTGAACTCTGGCACTGCTCTCTATGTCTTAATCTGCCTCCCTGCATGAAGTAATGCAAAACAGTTGATTTTCCACATTTTTCTTCCTGACAGTCATTCTTAAAAGTCAAAATTCTTTAACAGAATCTAAAGCATCCACAAAATTTAGGATGTTTGTCTTTTTACAGATAATTAAATTATATCCCTAAAAGGCATGTAAAAGAATGATTTCTTCCTTGATTTCAAATACTGTGGTCCTGTGGTTATACTGTGGAAGTGTATCATTCCTCAAGATCTACATTTAGCCCACTGATGGATTCCTGCATCCAATTCACTAAGATCTGATGAACTGGCTCAACCTTTGCAGCTGGACCCCAACAGTCTCATGTTTCTAGTTACCAGCAGAAGAGCTAAGTGATCCCAATCAGCTCTCGGTCCTTTTGCTACTACAAATTCCAAGTAATACCAGATTCCACTGCAGCGGGGAAAGAATTTCTGTCATCAGATGCTTATGGACAACATATTTCAAATAGCCACAGATGATTCTAAGGTGATCAGCAATTTCTGCTTCTTTGAGAACTTGTCCAAAGATACTCCACTGACGATGCCTCCTCTTATGACCAAAAACATAGAAAATGGATCCTACCAGTCCACCTAGACACTGACCATATGATAATCCATCCAAAAATAGCACCTGCTTTTGACATTTCTGCCATGGCATAATACTAGGTAACTGCACGTTGAGCCCGAATACCTGTTCTGATAGATTTAAAATATGGTGATATCACAATCATAACACAACTGACACTCCTAAAACACAATCTTTAACAAGCTGATCTAGGTACAGTATAGTCATCAAAGCCTGGTGTTCCACCTGAGCTTGCTGCTCACACATTTGGGTGTGTTTTTTATATGAGCCAAACCCCATATTGCCACATGCTTACACCATCACTTTTACCTATGAAGAAAAAAAGCACAGTTGCAACACCTTAGGAAAGCTCATTCCTACTTGAATGTGGTAGCTGGAGGGATAAGCAGAAATGAATAAAAAGGCTTAAATGAAAATCATAAGCTACTTTCTGTAAGAGGCTTTCTATCTTGCTTTATGTGAAGAACCTGCAAAACAGCTCATTCTTCTGTTGTATAAGCCAGCTTCTATTGGTACTTCCTTTAGTACAGGTCTGAGAAGGGTTAATATTTTTTTTGTTCACCTTCTGACAAAAGATTGCAGGGAAGGTATATTGGAGTCTGCTGCCTCTTATTACTACTGCCTGTGAATAAGGCAGGCTTCTAAAATAAATTAACTTGAGGTCCTTGTGTGCTGAGCTGAGCTGAAACTACTACTGGATGTTTCGTACACAGCTGCAGTACTGTCAATGGGCTAAAAGGTATCACCCTTACCTTCTACACGCAAAAATATTTATACGGGAATAAGAATCTCAGAGGATGACCCAATGATTCTGAACTAAAATGCAGATGGATCATCATACTCAAACCAGCATTCATATCCTTTCTAAGCAATCACATCACATATAATAAAAGTAACAATGCTGTCACAAACAGAATTTCATTAAGACACATCACCCTCCTCAAAGGAAAGCAATCGGGTGCAATTCTATTTTATTAAAAGTATAACACATCATTAGAGAGAAGGAAAGAAAGCAAAAATAAGGAAAAAAAAAACAAGAAAGCAAAATGGGAGAAAACATGAAGTGCAAAAGTGGGCAACATACAAGTAATATGGACATGCAGCAAGGGACACTATTGAATGCCGTGAGGACACAAAGGGTTTAATTCAGTTGCTTGCCCTAAACTGCTTAGCGTCTTTTAAGACACCTAGGGGTACCTACGACATACACATGGCATAGTTAAATACAGCACAGGATCTACAGGAACTGACAGACACCTTTTTGGATGTGCATTTAGAAGCTGTATGAGACAATCCAGCACTTCAATGGCACTTGACATCTACGAGGTGAGCAGTATGTGGAATCTTGAGATTCAGATATCTAAATGGAGTAGTCTAATTGTGGCTGATACCTAGTGTCATCTGAGGTGTTTCTACATACCCCTGGCCTCCCGGTGCCAAAAAGAGTTCCTATAGCTCCTGTGTCTTATTTGTCAGTCCCATGTGGATGCGACAGACACCTGAAATATCTCAAATATCCCTAAATGCCTATGTACAGGCAAATGAATTGCATCGTTATTGACTATCATGGCAGTATAAATGCCTCAAATGCAGAAAGACTTGAGCTTAATCTTGCCCAACACAACAAAACCAAGAGATATAAAGGGGAGTCCAAAGTATCATAGAGGTGAATAGGGGATTAAAAAAACACTAAGATTTTTTTTTTTTTTTTTAACATGGAGCTTTTATTTGCATTCCCTTTGGATTCCATCTAACTGAGAAGCAACATATAAGCAACACAAGATGCCTGCCTTCCAAAACTTCCAGGTGCCATCTGTAAGGCAAAGGAGACAAAAAGAAAGAATGTCTGTCTTGATCAAACTTCATTTAGCAATTGACAGCAATAAATGGAAACAAAACAGACAGAAGCAGAATTATGGCTATCAATGAGGAGAATGATGAAAATGTGGATACTCAACATCTTATTGAATAACCAAGACTATTTGGTAGCTCTTGCATTTTGAAGCAACTAGAAGAAGAAAGAAAGTAAAATGGCAGAAATGACAGAAGGGATAACATTTACTGTTGAGTCTTTGAGATTATATTTACAGATGCAAGTTACAATAGTTTTTCAAATATTAATATTCCTTACCTGTTTTCTGTGTTCTATTTCTGTGCATACACTGTGCTCATCATCACCTTCATCGGTGTAAGCCTCTGCTACTGCAATGGGAACACAGGTACTATGACTTGTTAAAAATTCTTCATATTTCCTTGTTATTGAGGAACTCTCTTCAGTATTGTAATACCCAGTGTCAAAGCAATTGTTTTCTATATCCTTTCTGACATCTGTCATGGCATAGTTATTTTCCTCTATGTCTTTGGCAGAAATTTTCACCAAAGTCTTCTTTTTGGCTGTTGTTTTGAGGCTTCGTTTCATTATTTTGCCACAATGATCCAAAATTCTGTCTTTCACAGACTGCAGGCCCTTGTGAATCCGTGCAATGGCAATCTGACATTTAGTCATTTGTCCAGTTTCCTCTTGTCCCATTGAGGATTCAGTACTGAACGAACTCAGCAGCAAGGCAATGAATAGGTTGAGCACCTTAAAATAGTTAAAGTAAGTTGGAGACACTACTGATAATAGAAAAGACATTTCAGAAAACCCTCCTTAGGTAGAAAAATCTCAATCTCGCTTTCATCAACCACTGCAATGAAACTATTTACTATTATACTGGAATATTAGTATAGTATGATATGGCTCCTTCTGGAAGGAAAGGCAGGAAAAAAAGGAAGGAAGTGAGGGTTTGGGTGTATCAAATATATTTTCACTTGCTCTCATGTTCATAATGTACGAGGTGGTAGATATGTTGAAAAACAGCAGGCAAAAATAAATTTTAATAATACCACCATCAAAAAGGATCTGGTATAGACCAACAAACCAAGGAGATGAGATGAAAAAGATTTCTTCTTCCAGTATATATACATTAGATCTAGTATATGTCACACAAAGCAGAAAATCTGGGTACTGTAAACTTTTGATAATATAAGGATAAATTGGTAAGCATTAAAAGCACTGAACAGTTTGGTTATTTGATCCTAGCAACACAAAAGATGAAGAAACCAGACACCAAATTATCAAAAGCACTGCACGTCTGTACTCTGGGTAGAAGGAATACTTTTGCGCATTTTGCTTAGCAGCTACCTCTTGTGTGAAAAAGAGAAAGACAGGGGAAAAGGAAAAAAAGACAGAAGAAAAACATATATTAAGTAACATCCAGAAAAGAGAACAGTGTGAATACTCTTCAAATGACAAAGTTTGCCTCGGAAAAAAAAATGCCAGTGTAACTGGATGCATTTAGTAGGGACTGAAAAATAGCTTGAAACTCACCACCAGGTTTCCTATCACCAGGACTAGCAAGAAGATGGGAAGACATAGCTCTTTTCCAGCCACTTCCATACATTCCCACATGGTTTCAATCCATTCTCCACATAATATTCGGAATATAATCAGGAATGAATGACAAAAATCCTTCATATGCCAGCGTAAATTCTCATCGGTGTTTATTTTATAGTAATTTTTCTCATAATAATTGCCCAAAACCTGCTTTCCTACTACAGCAAAAATAAACACAGTGATAATCAAAACCAGAGTGAGGTTACCCAGAGCACGAACTGAGTTTAGAATTATTTTCATAAGAGTATTTAAGGCTGGCCAGGACTTTGCCAATTTGAAGATCCTGAGCTGTAAGTAAAACACAAGAGAACAATGTGAGTGGCGAACACTGCATAGATAGCACAGCACACATAAAAACCAGACCCTGCATTTATCATGCTGTCTTTACTTCAGTAACACCATCGTAATTTTTCCCCCCAAAGAAAGGTTTTTAATTGTTCGGATCCAAAAGCACTGTGCTTAAGCTCAGATGGTTAATGTTACTGAAAACAGAGAACTGCCAAAGGAAGCTTTCAAATTGTTTGTGCTAAGTTAGATATGAGCATGTGTAAGTCTATTAGTATTAATAGCAATAACAATAATAGTAATAATAATCAAGTGTCTTGTAGGTACTTGGATGAGGCTTATGAAATGACTGCATTTTGGACTAAATCAAATGTAATCAGACAAAAATTAAAAAAAGAATTTTTTCTACCTCTCACCCAACAGACTTAAAATAGGATCTGAAAAGCCAGATGGGATCTATTCTATGCACCCTTGTGAGTAAAAAGGACATTTTTAGTCAAATTAGCATTCAGGGCTGTTAAAATCTCTCAGTCATGATACACAAGATGAAACAGAATTCAACTGAATTTCTAGGTGCGATGACTCTGAAAAGCTATGAAGAATTTTAGAAGTAATTAGTAAATTTAGCATTCTAAATACACAGTAAGGACGTAAGCAAAAAAGTAACATTATACATAGACATCTCAGGGCTACTCCTCCTAAGATGGAGGAAAGCCTTGAGGAGACCTCAAGGCCAAGTCTAAGCCTTGAGGAAAGCTACGTTATTTTACAAATCTCAACTCAAAAGGAAAAGCTGTGAAGGAACCTTTGCTATCCTTAAGCTCATGAAAACACTCAGATAGTACCTTTTCCTAATTGAAGATCTGAAACATAGTTGAGCAGTGCCACTGTACAGACCTAACAGGGAACCAGTGAACTCTCTGCTAGGTCAAATCTCCAAGGGGGCACACTGTGCCAGAGGATTTGTAGTATCCAATATACACAGTATAATAAACATATTGAATGTATTCTTTAATATTCATTTAATATTCACTCTAATTAAACATTCATGTTGGCTTACTATGTACTAACAAAGAGAACTGATTTAACAGATTCATCAGTAAAATGATTTGAAGGTATTTCACTGTAATCTTTTACAAATCTATACAACACATGTACTTTTAAAAAAGAATAAAGAAATAACTACCAGCCTGAGAGATGACAGATTTTCTTTAAAGCTTATTAGGCCAATCATAACAACTATGCTATCAAAAATATTCCATTTTTGCTGAAAATAGTTGTAAGGATCTAGAGCGATGATTTTCAAGATCATTTCTGCTGTAAAAATCAGGGTGAAGACCTGGAATGAGGAAAAAGAAATTCAGCAAAAAGTCACTGAAAAGTATGTCTCCTTATGGGACTGTGCCAGTATAAATACGGGGTTACAACTCCATATTCACTCTAACATAGACCTAACTTACCTTGTCACTTATAAAAATCATGTGTCGGTAATTGCATGGCATGTCAGGGTGCTCCAGAGCCATGAATAAGGTATTCACGATAATGCAAACCATGATTAAGAGATCAACAAATGGATCCAAAATTACCAGTTTCACCTTCTCTTTGACTGCTCTCCAGAATGGACAATTCCAAATGAGATACTTTTTAGCAAAATGTTTCCATAATGAAGGGCATTTCAGTTTTGACTCTTGCAGTTCTAAATGACAAAGAGGAAAAGTGACATATGAAAAATCTTATGTGGAATTTCATAGTACGAAGAAAAAGACAATCAGTCACAGAAAAGACTGAAAAGAAAAATCAATCKCATGTAAGCAGAATGGCATAATTGAAAAAAATTGTTTCACTCATTCTACACAAACTAATCACAAGCTATTTAAAGGTCACCATCAACAAATCTCATAATTACAGAAACAGGTGATATTACCCACCTCTTCATATGTTTATTATACTACTGAAGGACGATAAAGGATCTGCATTAAGGAGAAATAACTTAACTGTCTCTGGGACAACTGACAACTGGTTTTCTGCGAGCTGCATCTGCGCAGTCACAGGTGCAGCATGGGTTGAAAAAATGTCCGGGATAAAATGAAGAAGGGCATCCCCCATATCTTGGTGTCCATAGTTGAGGATAGGGTTATAAGGTAAGACAAGTTGGAAGGGACCTCAGGAGATCTCTAGTGCAACCCCCATGTCAAAGCAGGGTCAGCCATGAGGTCAGAGAGCGCATAACCTGTTCCTCTGTCTGACTGTCTGCATGGTGAAAGCTTCTCCTTACACACAGTTTGAAGCTCTCTTCTTTCAATTTATGTCTGTTGTCTCATCTTCCCACTGTGCACCACTGTGAAGAGCCTGGCTCCATCTTCTTGATAATGTCTTCTACACACTGGAAGGCTGATACTAACTTCCCCTCAAAACCTTCTCTCCAGGCTGAACCAGCCCAGCACTGGGGAAGTGCTCCAGCCCCTGACTTGGTGGCCCTCTACTGAACTCAATGTATTTCTTGTACTGGGGGTAGGGGGGCAAACTGGGCATAGTATGTGGCCTAGCAAGTGCTTAATAAAGGGTGATAATCACTTTTCTCCTGGCTATGCTCCTTTTAATATAGTCCAGGATACTGTTAGCCATTGCTGCTGCAAGGGCATGTTGCTGGCTCATACTCAGTTCACTGCCCACAAGGACCCACAGGGCCTTTCCTGCAGAGCCGCTTCCCAGCCAGCCAGCTCCCAGCCTGTATTGTTGCAAGAGGTTCTTGCAGATACGCAGAAGTTTACATTTGTTCTGGTTGAATTTTCATAAGGTTCCTGTTGGCCCATTCCTCCAGCCTCCACTTGTTGGTACTCCACTTGTTACCTGCCTCCAGGTAGAATACAACCTCTTCATCAGACACTTGAAGCCCAAATATCCAACCATTTTTTTGTCCAGCTGGTTGTCCACCTGTGCAGACCCTAACACCCTAACTTGGATGAAAAAATACTGTGGAAGACAGTGTTGAAAGCCTTGCTAGAGTCAAGGTAAATGAAAACATTGCTCTCCCCTCATCCACAAACCCCAGTCATTCTATTGTACAGGGCAATCAAGTTGGTCAGGCATGATTTACCCTTGGTAATTGCAAGTTACAGTTGCAGTTACGTGAGATACGAGAATATTTATTTTACTGAAATTTACATCTGATTGCAGCATAATTTCTCCTAGTGACTTTTAAAATAATGTTTGTGACATTTTGATCTCTTAGGTCAAGTTACATAATCACCATAGGAAAAACACTAAAGAATGACTTACGCAAATTATCTGTAATAACAGTGGCTGCACTCATTAACCTCTGTCTTCGAAAAGGATCATCAATAGAGTCCACTGACAATTCATAGGACAGCAGTATCTGTCTCTTTGGTTAGAAAGACAACAGAAGATAACATAACAAGGGAATGTGAAGAAATGGCAATATAAAAATTATGTCCAGCGTAAGATAAATATACCTTTTTAAATACACATTGTAATGAAGCCTTACCTTGCTGAAAGAATGTAAAACAAAACAATACAACAATATCATGTGTTTGCCTTTGAAGGCAAAGGACATTTCATCAAAACCAGTAATATTTTTCAAGAAGTTGTTTCCTTCTGAAAATACTTAATAACAATAAAAATGCCATTATATCAGAAGTATCAGAACCACTAACAGGGGAGCAAAGGAAAAAAATCATTCCATCTCTCCAGTGACTGATAAAAAGAACATACAAAAAGAACACTGACGATCAGTTTGAATAAATTATTGATTATTTAACTATGAATTATTGATTATTAATAAATAATAAATATTTAATAATTAGTGAATCAAAATTATCGTTTTTCTCAGCCCTATTAAGCCTATTAAGATCTATACTAATATTGAACTGCCTAAAACTAGGAACGGGACTACTTTTGTTTTCATTAGAATTTACAGAATGCTAAACTCAGTGTTCCTGATGTGCACTGAAGAACAGACAGGCCAACACCCATATCTTATGGGACACACTGAATCATTATCAAAGATTTAGTTCATGACACTTTAATACCCACACACACTTTTTAAAGACTAAGTAGACAATTGTAAAACATGGGCTGCAAAGAATAGGTGAGACTCTGAGGTAGAGAAAAMCAGAAAGAACGAAGATTCCAGTATCAGGGAGGACATAATCAGAACTACCAGCTGACAGGGAGCTACTGACTGACCACATCATAATGCACAGTACCTTAGTATACCCTTTCAGCACAACTTGATTTGTTTCATTTTCTTTTTGTGGGGAGGGTACACAAATAAAGATATGTCATATCATTACTTCAAACTTTTACGATAATATGATTTTTATGAACATATTCTATAAAACTGTTATTCAGAGAATGAAACTGATATCCTTGGCCTCAGGGGTTTAATAATAATTATTTCTTTTTGTCTCTCTGGTATTTTAATGACTTGAAAAGCTAAGCAAAACTTAGCTGATAGAACTAGATAGTTCAGCTGATAGAACTGATAGAGTAGATATATAAAATTAATTTATAATACAGTGCTAAAATGTTCATTTTTCTATCTGTATTTTTTCAGAATCTAAAAGACTCAATTAGACTATTCCAATCACAACCCAGTTACCAGTGCAACTTGTCCTTTCATTCCTTTCTATAATGTTTAGAGTCTCAGAAGACAGAAACCTCGAAAAATTTGTGCGCCAGTGTGACTAAAGTCCTCAGTCTTCTTGCTGAAATTCACATCTGTTCAGAAGCATTCAGAGTTAGTGTTTTTAGAATGGTTAAGAGCATTCATCAACACTGAATCTCACTGCTGCTCATCTATCTTTAGCCGAAGTAAATAACTGGTGATGAGAAGTCCTCTGACAAACTGGGATATAAGATAGGGATACGCACTAGAGAAATAGCCCATTCAAGTTTTTATAGAACTGATTATGTCCTAGCAAAAAGTTTCTATCCAATACGCTTTTTTCTCTTTGACTTAGCATCTTTAGCCTCTTTTTGTGATTAGAGAGTACATTGTTTGACGAGTCCTCAGTTGTGGCAGAGCTAGTACTACCAGTAGTTGCCATAACGTGAAACAAACTGCCATGTGTGTTGCAGATTATATTTATTTGACTAATGGTAGAACTCTACATCGGAGCAGCTTGCACTGCTGGGATCATGCTCTAGGCCTTCCTTTTTTTCTTTTTTTTTTTTTTTTTTNTTTTCTTTTTTTTTTTTTAAATATGAAATACCAACATTTGTAGGACAAAGTGATAACTGTGATGTAGGGGAGTGAGAGGAAGTGAGTGTACAGGTGGACTATGCACCTTGAAGAACCCTCATGATTGATAAATAGCTGTCAAATGATCATCTGTAAGTACGTGTAAGACAGCATAAGACTACAACCAGGATCTCATACAGTCACCGTTACCTGGAGCTGGGTCTTGGAATTCTTCATGCAGATAGTGTAGAGGCATCCGTTAGCAAGCACACCAACGTATATTCTGCGTAGTTTAAACTCTGCAGAATATACTCCCCAAAAGTGGGTTCCGCTTAACATTTCTCGTACCAGGTTCTAATGCAATCTATTATCTGTTTCCAAAAGTTCCTATACAGAGATTTTCATAGCTTTGCCATTCTCTGCACATAGAGAGGGGAAGGACCTTGGGAAGGTTATTCAGAAAATGTTATTTCTGAAATGTAAAAATACAGATTGCTTTTGGCATCCAACCTGTGCAGATTTTGCAGCCTTGGAGAAGTAAGGTCTAGGAACTAAACCAAATTTATCTCCTGGCTCAGTCATCTCCTGCAACACAGTCACAGGCTTAGAGGAAAAAAGTTAAATAGGGATAATCAGCCATAAGAGGTGATTTTTATACTTATAGAAGATATGACACCTGCTACGGAAAGACTTTTTTTTCCTCAATAGGTATRATAATACACTACCATGGACTGTGACAGAGTGTTCCCTTTAAGTACAGCAGAACCAAATTAGGTCACAAAATGGCATAATATTCTTAACACGGCAGGGGAAACATTAATGACACTTTATAAGAAGCAAATACTATACTAAAGGAGATGACAGATGGCAGTTGCTGCCAAGTGGATGATTTTGACTCCTTCAACTCAGACACATAATTTAATATAGCTAGGATCACAGAATTTAGAAGAAATTCTGACCATGCTGACTGCCAGAATGAAAACCTAATCCATTTTAGCTAGGATGACATGTCTGATAAAAACTCCTCTACAAGGACACTTTTCAAAAGGAGGGAAGTTGGGCCATTACTCCTTTAGCTCTGCTACTGGAAAGTTTCCATTTTCTATGAGATGGGTGGGAACAATTCTGATGTTCTCCCAGAAGCAAGAGAGAATCTTCCACGAGATGGAACAGACTATCATGGGGGGGGGGCACAGAAAATATGTTGGGAGACAGAGGGGTGAGGGATAATATCAAAAAGAACAGCGTATGTTTTGGTGACGATTTCCAGCTTTCCACATCTAGAGACCCTGCTCAGTCATGGTAAATGATCACCGAAGAAATGGAGGGAAGAAACACATCTGAGAAGGTGAATGAAGACTGGTTTGAAATACCAGCCTGCATTATCAAAGGTGGCAGGGTTTCAGTCAGGGTGTTATTTGGACACAAACAGCTACTTTTGCACCATCTGTTTTTCCAGTGGACCCTGTTTGGTCTAAGTTACAAGCCTGTACTGGAGAATGGCTGTTGCTGAACCAGTATAAGGACATTAAAAGCTGTCTAAAATTTTAGATATTGTTGAAAATGACTCAGTAATACGGATAATTGCGTGAGATTATTTTGGAAGATTCAGCTCAAGATTAAAATACCTAAATATAGGCATCTAAATGTGGATGTCTACATAGAGTCAGAGAAAAACTAAAGTTAGGAACGTCCTCTGGAAGTCCTCCCGCTCCATCGCTCAAAGCAGGGCAAACTTCAACTGTAGGGCTTTTTCCAGCTACGTTCTGAATATCTCCAAAAACGAAGATCCAAAAATTTCTCTGGATGACCTGTTCTAATGTTCATCCTCTGTCACAGTGATTTTTTTTTTCCCTTAATAACTAATCAGAATTTCCCTTGTTGCAACTTGTTCCCCTTGACTTTCCATTGTGCACCTATAGGAAGATCTTGTCTCCTTCCTCTTTATACACTCCCATTAGATATTAGTAGACGGCAATAATCAGTTTCTTCTCTTTCCCTTTTCTCCTTCAGGCTGAACAAACCCAACCTCTCCACCCCTTCTCACACATCATGTGCTACAGCCCCTTAATCATCTTGGCAGCCTCCACTGGCTTTGCATGATATCTCAACGTAATCCTTCCACTGGAGAGCTCAAAACTCAACACAATACCCCAGATGCAGTCACACAGGCACTGGTCATGCCAAGTGAAGATAAACACATGGACTAAGCATTGAAAAGGTAACAAATCTATACTCTACATGGATTCTGGACCATTGGTAACATGACAGTAAGGAATGTCCATGAGACATACAGTATTTTGCCAGTGTCAAAGGTACTGTGAAAAAACCCCAAGATTAAGCAAAGTAAGAATTACAAGTCTTAACAGCAGTTTCTTAATGGATTTAGAAAGGAGTGATGAGCAGAGAGATCTTTTCCAAAGTCAGAAGTCACTGCTGTAATCAAAATGTGAAATAGCACATGTGGGATTCAGCCTAATATTCAGACACCCGCATTTAATTTGTCCGTGTGCACAATGTATCTAAAATCCCATTATAATTCATGCATTTTTTTTTATAAGTTTGATTCACTTAAACATAAGTGTCTAAAGCCATTTGAGATGGTCTATTGAGACATTTGGTATCTGAGACATCCACAGAATCTCAGACTAAGCAGACATGACACATCATGTCTATACCCTTGTGCAGAGTAGGCGAAGGCCAGGTAAGACACTCTAGAAAACCTCTAAAGTCACTAGGTATCAATTTGTGACCCAAAAAATTAAATCTCCATTCGACTCTGGGAGTTTAGAGCCTAAATCACATGTAAACACCTGCAAATAAAAAYCTGGAGCACAATCCAGTTGCCTAAATCTTGGAATTTAGTAACATTGGAGATGCCATAATGTATTTGAGATATATCCACACGGTGCTGGAAGATGTGCCACAGACGCCAAAGATATCCAGGATATCCAACCTGTCCAAGAACATCTAAAATGGCACTAGATGTTTATAGTTAGACAAGTGAATCACGCCCCTAACATTAGAAGTCTTCATACTGAACTGAATCCAGCCCTAAATATTTAGGCCAGAGAATTAGCTGTGTGTACAAAAAAAGAAAGGTTAGGTCATTAGGGAAATTCTAAAACTTACAGGATTTTATATGGTTGTTTATGCAGCACAATAGAGATGCCAACAGATCTTACCACAGTTATAAGTGCAGAGGGCTATAATGTGTCATAAGTATGCTACTGATGGCCATTTCAAACTTTCCTTTCAAGTCCATATAGTGCTGTCTCGCTCTGGTCCCAAAACCTAACTTTCAGATTGCTTTAAAAAACAAGTTAATACAATGCATGCAAGAAGAGGAAAAAAAAAAAAGAGGGAAAAAAATTGCAAATAAAGAAAACTTTTCTGCTCATCAAATTGTCATATCACATGCAAGTGTAATGAATATATCTTCTATTTTGAATACTTACAAGCTTCTTGTGGCAGCGACCAGGCTGTGAATGGAATATATGCTCCTCTTTGCCATGATCACCTAAAATTAAGTTTTGTCTTAAAATAGGTTTTTCTTTCTTCATCTCTTTTTCTTCTGAATTTTTCAAGTCAGCAACTGACATTTCAGATTTGACATGTAAGGCCTTACTACCCTCTCCAGCAGCCAACATCTGTAAAAGAAACAGCAAAAAGTCGGTCTATTAATACAAGGCAAATGGACTAGAATCATATACAATTTAATTATTATGCTATCCGAATGCTTTGCACTAATAATTCTTACCTTTCAAATATTAAACTACTATAAAAAGATAGGAGTACAAAACGCTATTCACAATACTGAAAGGTAAAGCAGGGTTACTTATCAGCTGCTATAATAAAAGTTTGTCCTTGCCACTTTAGATATTGTATTTCGTATCTGAATTACAGAATATTAAGGTGTATCCTTTTACTCTCCTTTTCTTGCTTTGGAAAGGACCTTGAGCCCAAAGACAACAGAAGACTAAGGGCTCAAACTAAATCCTAAAATGTTAAACCTTTCTTAACTACTAATCCTGTTGAAAGAAAAATAGAAAGAAGAAAAGCCTCAGTAAAGCTTGGCAAGCTGGAATTTCAGACAGAGAAACATTACAGGCCTGTCGACAGCTGTAGAGGAGGAATTTGGTAAAGCAGTGATGCCTTTCATTTAATGATGAAATTGGAGAGTTGCTAGAGAATATTTGTATGCCCTCTTACAAGTCTGACTTTTCTGATTATTAGCAGTATATCAGAGGTATCTTTTATAAAAAGTTAAAGATAAAATATGTCTTACAATAATTTTCAATCTATCTTGTTGCCTCAGCTCAGAGCTTCACTTCTCAGGAATAAAATAAAAACAAGGTGATCCCTGGTCCCCTACAGGCCAAGAAATGAATGAATCTAGGCAATACCGTGCCAAGAGGAAACACTGTAGAAACCTGATGTGTCTCTATTAGCTCTTCAAACCAACAGCAAAGAAACTAACGCAGTCTCTGGATGTCCTTCTACATTAATATGGAACTAATGGCATTAGCCTGGCCAAAGACTATTCCTGCTCTTGTCAACTGGTAGACCTTCCTCATGCAATCACTCAAAAAAAGGCATGATACCCCTTAAAGAGCTGAGCACAGTGGCTCTCAGAAAGCCTGCATTTTTAATCAATCCTGAAATCTATCAGCATCAGAACTTCCAGTCTCAGGGAACTGTAGAAATGACAACTTTTCTTATGGATGCAAATTTATCCACTCATACTTCCTTCATCAGACTACACAGTAATAGCAAGAAGGAATATCCAGAGAAAGGAATTTTTGTACACAGCAATAGTGATAGTGTACAAGAATGGGGCAAACCACAGAGTGCAGGCATAAAAGCTATATACAAGCCATTCCTATACAATGTCAGGTCTGCAAACCCTAAAACTTAATATGATTTAAACTTGGACTCATGCTGTTTCTTTGTATCACAGAAATGTTTATCTATATTTAAATATATATATACATACACATGTGTATTTATAAAGAGACAGAAAGAGAAGTGTGAGAAAGTACTGCAAGAAGCACATGTTTAAGTAAAAACCTTATTTCCCTAATTCACAAACAGAAGAAAACAAAAGAAACCATATATTATATATAATAATTTACAAACCTGTTCTTTCTCTAGAATTTGTTGGGCATCCTGAAGTAATTTTTCCTTTGCCTCTGTTTCAGCAAGAGTAGCTCTATTTTGCTCTTCATATGCCATAGTTACTACAGCCAAGATCAGATTGAAGAGATAAAATGAGCATAAAAAGATGACCCCCAGAAAAAATAAAATGTAGCTCTTTCCAGATGTACGGATAGTCTGTGAGGAAAACGTAAAGGTTGTAATAAATTCTTAACAAACTAACATTTACAATAGAATTTCAAACTAACTTTAAACAATTTATTTTCCTATACAGTACAAAAGGTCAACATACTGCAGTTTTCTTTAAACAACAGTAGGATCTACCTCTGATCTAAGTTATACAGAAGGTCTAGAAATACATCTAGTCAAGAGTTCCCCTGGCCTTCAGGGGAATAATAAATTTCAGCTCTTAAAACCTTCTCTGTGATCATACAATGTTTTCTCTTTATGTAACAGACCATCAAACATTCATAACAATGCCATGTACTGCAGAGAAGAATTAACAAAATCCATTCATAAAATTAAATGAAGTATCTCCCAGAAAATCGGGCAAATGATCATTAGAGTTTAAGTTATGAGAAGACAACTTCAGCTGTAAGAGATATACAGGTGACTACAGAAGAAATTAATAAAACTCAGTAATAAGGATGAAAGCTAGGATTATCTAAACAATCATGAAAGATGCTATATTAGTGAATCAGAGGCAATATTTAGACTGATTGCTTATTCTTACATTTTTTTTTAAATGGCAGCAGAGGAAATAGCTCACAATTAAGCTCTGAGACATTAAAACCTAAAAAACACGTGACCTCCAAATGGCAAAAAGAAGATGTATCCATTTTAAAAAAAATCTCTGTTAATAAAGGTTGCTGGGAAAAAGTTCAAGTGGACCATCTGAAAGCTATAGAACAAAGCAGAGGATAATTCCCTTCTAGCAAAGGCACTGCATAGATATAAGGGATCCAGAGAGCTCTCTACATGCAATTTTTGTATCATTTTTGTCAAAAAACAGAATTTAAAAGTTACATTCAACACTCTGAATCAAAACATAAAGGCTCCAGTTTTTTCAGTACCAGTTGTCAAAAATGATCTGAAATGTAAGTGTGTATGTTGAGCCAAAAGATTTGGTGAGGAGTCAGGACTTAAAAGGAAGAGAAACAGAGTATGTAACAAGTCCTCACATCCCCTGCAGCAGCAGTGACCTCACTAGCTGGATCTACTATATACCCCAATCCTTTGGTAGTTACATATTAACATTTAACTATTAATCACTGACCCAAGTGTGTTCTCCAACAAAACTATGAGCATTCACAGCAGGATCGCTCCCATCCAATGTCACTTGCAGAAGGTGTTACAACTTAGTCACTTGAAGATATTTCCTTAATATTTACATTGATTTTAAAAGAAATTTGGTATCAGTAATGTTAAAACAGGTGCAGATTTTTCTAGTGGACATAAAGCTCTAAACTGCATGTCTAAAGTCATTCTAGCAGGTCATAAAAGTACCTACTTGTCTGTAGAGACGCTCCCAGTAATCCTGTGTCATCAGACGGAATAAAGAAAGGAAGGCCCAGCCAAAATGATCAAAACTTGTATAACCGAAGTCAGGATTCTTCCCAATCTTCCTGCAGCTGTAGTTTTCTGGGCACTCTTTGCTAACCACAAAAGAAATGTTAAACAATACTTACTTGCAGTATTAGATTGTACCTGAAAGCATCCAGTACACAACATCCAATACAGATTCATTCAGTTTATCTGAAAGTCCATTTCATTATTCCCCAATATTATTCTGCCAGAAGGGCTGATTTATATCAGACAATCCTAGAAAGCCATTTGTCTAGTCAAAGAAACTAGACAGAAACTCTAGTTCTGTCTAGTTTCCTACTAGACAGAAACTCTCCACTGATGTAGGATACATGCAAACAAATACGTAGAGAGGAGAAAAAATGGAAATATGCTTACTTTTAAATAATTCCCCAAGATGAGGAGGGGAGAGTTTATTAATATCTCACAACTCTTTACTGATCTGTTCCCCTCCTCCTTTATATCATTCTACATTACCATTATATTACCAGTGGTCAGCCAAAAAGCACATATATAATTGCTTGCATCCTGGTACTTCATTCTTTTTCTGATGTGAAATATCTGGCTTTTAATTTAATAACCCAGACACACACATTCCACCCTCCTGAAAAATCATCACCATTCCTTTAGGCCAAAAATAAAGCCACAGTACATCTGGAGGAAAAAATAAGAAAGTACTAAAACTGTTTTGTTCACTTACTCAGGATCTGAACTGAACCCACAGAGCAATATTTCAGAAGATTTATTCATTCTGTAGCAGATATCTACAAAAATAAAATCAAGGAATCATAAAATCAGAAGTTGTCAGTTCCTACAGCACTCTGACAGTAAACCATACATTACTGCACTTTAATAAACAGCCTGATGGACTAAATCTCTGTGAAAGACTCCTTTCACAACAAAGGGCATATAGGGCTGTTTTTCAGCAGATCCATCCCTATGGTAATTTAAAAAAAAAAAAAAAAAAAAAAAAAAAAAAAAAAAAAATTAACTGCATAACTCACAATGTAAGATTTTATTTGATCTCCGGTAAAAATAAGAATCTCTGCGAGAAGTAGGCAAAATCCCTGAATGATATAGCTTAAGTGATGGAAAAAATCATTCTCTGTGCAGTACCTCTAAAATTGGGATCCCCGTACAATGTGCATAGGTAAAGAAGCAAATGCTCATAGAAAACTCAGTCCCTTCTATCCCACAGACTGCTAATCTTTCCCCAAATCCCACATTCACTAATCTCACATTCAGTTGTCCCAGAGACTTCCTATTACTACTTGTGCAAATGGAAGGACATACCTTCTTGTGAGAAATACATGCAACTATATTTTAACATCTCTGTGAAAAAACAAGACAAACATAGGAAGATACAGAGATTATGTAAAGGCAGAAAAAAATAAAATTTACCTTCATCATTTGGTACATATATCTTGGCATCCTTACATAATGTGTCATTGTATGTAGTATTATTGAGGACACATTTGGATGTTAAATTGCCCATAAAAAGCTGGAGGCCTATTAGAGCAAATATACTCAAGCAAAAAACAGTCAAGATCAACACATCAGTAAGTTTCTTAACAGATTCAATAAGTGAATTTACGATGACTTTCAGACCTAGAAAAATAAGATTCAATAATATGCAAAATGAGAAGCGGAATGCAGTAGCGTTCCCATATGACAATATGCAACAGTTGCAAGTATGTTAAAAACAATCAATGTAAATGGTTTTGTAACTTCAGAGTATTGAAAGAGGTAAAATAAAGCCTAGTAATGAGTAAAGTATTTTTACTTAAATTTCCTAATCATAATTTATTTGGCTTTTATTTCCTTCTAACACTAATTTTGCTAACTAGAAAATTCTAAATTAAGATGGCATCTAAGCAAACTCTTAGGAGCTTTAATGAATATGGGCAGATTTCTGTGCTTGATTAACATTAACCAAGTACTTCACATCATTGTGCCAAATACACATTACAATAAAGGATAGCTTCTGCTGACCTCAGGGAATTCTGTCTTAGAAGATAATGCCTTACAGATGTCACCAGTTTAAAAGCAAAAGAACATTTATGACACTGGGAAGGGAACAAATATATGTTGGGGACCACCCAACTGGAAAGCAGCTTGGCAGAAGAGGACCTGAGGGTTCTGGTGGACGCCAAGCTGAACAGGAGCCAGCAACGTGCCCTTGCCACAAATAAGGCAAATGGTATTCTGGGCCGCATAAGGCAAAGTATTACCAGCAGGTCGAGGGAGGTGATCATTCCCCTCTGCTCAGCACTGGTGGGGCCACATCTGGAGTACTGGCTCCAGTTCTGGGCTCCCCAGTACAAGAGACACATGGACATACTGGAGAGAGTCCAGCAAAGGGCCACAAAGATGATGAAAGGACTGGAGCACCTCTCCCATGAGGAAAGGCTGAGAGAGCTGGGACTGTTCAGCCTGGAGAAGAGAAGGCTCAGGGGGGATCTCATCAATGTATATAAATACCTGAAGGGAGGGTGCAAAGAAGATGGAGCCAGGCTCTTTTCAGTGGTGCCCAGTGGCAAGACCAGAGGCCATGGGCACAAACTGAAACACAGGAGGTTCCCTCTGAACATCAGGAAACACTTTTTTACTGTGAGGGTGCCTGAGCACTGGCACAGGTTGCCCAGGGAGGTTGTGGAGTCTCCATCCTTGGAGATAGTCAAAAGCTGTCTGGACACGGTCCTGGGCAACCAGCTCTAGGTGTCCCTGCTTGAGCAGGGGGTTAGACTAGATGATCTCCAGAGGTCCCTTCCAACCTCAGCTGTTCTGTGATTGTGTGAAAATGGGTAATATATAAACTGAAGACCAATATTCTGGCAGAATAACTGAATTTGAAATATGACATAGGTAGAGAGTGATAACCAGGATTTTTCCAGAAGTCTTTCATAAGAAAAAAGTAAAATTACATTTAATCTCTGTTCTCCATGGTGAATATGAAAGGAAAAGTATTGACAGGTGGTTTTGACATTAAAAATTAAACACGTCCTATGTTTAATTCCTGTTATAATTCCATAGCAAAATCAAAAATATATTTGTAATTACATAGAAATGGTAAAGTTAATATATATTATGACAATGGGATATATAGTAATTTATAGATTTCCAAATGAGTTTTTGCAGTTAGATTCTGAAATCCATACTTTCGTATCCTAATTAGTGGCACGACTTACAAAAATATCAAAGATCTGGACAGCATATGCAAAATACTGTTGATGAAAGTATTATGCTCAATCCAGATAGTGGCTGTGGTCAGTAAACAAACAAATGAAAAATTCTGAAATATTGTAAAGTCAGCATTCTGGGAAATAAACCATAGAAGATTAAGCTAAAGAAGTATAACGTGAAACCAGAAATACGGTGGTATAGCCAACATTATGTTAAGACAACGTATTGAATAGGATGTGCTGCTCAGGAAAGAGAAAAGTAAAAAGACAAAGACACTGGGCTAAGTAAAATTGAACATTAGTGATGGGATAGAAAAAGCAGAAAATACAAAAATTTGCCTGTGTCAAAATCATTTTGAGGAAAGATGATAAAAAATATTCTGTTAGGATGCTGCTGAGAGTTACTACAGACTGCAAAACAGTCACACTTTGGGATCCCGTTAACCATCACAAAAAGTGACCAGAAAACTGAAGACAAGAACAGGAGAGGAATTGGAAATAGCATACTGCTGAAGCGGAGAGAAAACTAATATGACATGTTGTTCCTTACCTGGTATTACTGAAATAGCTTTCAAAGTCCTCAGTACTCTGAAAGTTCGAAGAGCTGAAACCTTGCCCGTACTTTTACACATAGTAACATACCTATAAAATTAAACCACCATATAACTGAATGACAAAGATCTAGCTTTTCAGAGCATATGCATATTGAGCACACAGTAATGAATAAGTTACAGAAAATAAGTAGGTCAAATATGGCCTAAGGTAGATGTCTAAACTTAGGAATCTAAGTCCATTCCTAGGTATTGATATAAAATAATGAGACTTTTGAATAGTGCCTCTGAAAAGAAACACAGCAAGTTTTTACTTAGTGTGGATTTGGATGCTTAACTTTTGAAGTGTTTATTCATCACAATGTCAAATAAATATAAAACCCTGTCATACTGAGGCTAATCTGATTTAGATCACATGAAAGTATATGTTGCAGCTATCTCATAACTACACTTTAGGAGAAGGGAGTTGAGCAAAACTAGATTTACAATATGTTCATTCTGTACCACATGGCTGTCTTTCTAACTTTTATTTAACAGTCAGCTAATAACTTGAGTATTGAAACTAGTTTCAATTTAATCGTTTCAACAATTTGAAAATCCCAGAAAATGAGGATTTTAAGAGTTGCATATTCTATCTTTAACAGCTTACCCCATATTTTATAAAACTTCTTTCATGTCAGAATGGACATGAATTGTGACTCATCTTATGACAAGGTCATAACTGGTAACAGAATTCCTTAAAATAAAAAGTCTCAGTAACAGAATCTGAGAAACATTGGTTGGAAAGGACCTCTGGAGGCGATCTAGGCAACCTTCCACTCAAAGCATGTCTTTTGTCAGCAATACATCAGAACACTATGGCTTTGCCTAGCCTGTAAGATTAAGTAATTCTCAAGTACCTTAAGTATTAACTGCACTTGAGTTAACTGTTGAGTTAATTTCCAAATACTTTTATTTGTTGCAAAATAGGACCCAAAAAACCAGGAGATACTATATTGCAAAGTGCTTACATCTGCTTGAACACAAATGAATTAGGAATATGTGTAGGGAAGTAGGACCATAAAATGAAATTGTTCATACAGCTGTTGGACTACTTGATAGTTACTGATGATTAACAATGTGTAAGCTCCTTAGTGGTTTATAAATTACCCATAAGAATACTTTGTTCATATACATATATATGTGTCCAACGACATCTGAGTACATAACCTATTATTTACAAATAAGGAAAAACCAGTCAGGGATATGACAGTTGATGGCAGCCTTTGCCACAGAGCCCATGAGATGGTGGAGTTTAAGATCCCAAGAGAAGTCAGCAAGACGAACAGCAGAATAAAAATCTGGGACTTTAGGACAGCAGATTTCAGCATGTTCAGGGATCTGAAACTGCCCCAAAGGGACAAGTGGCCCCCAGAACAGCTGGTTGATCTTCAAGGGTATTTTCTTCAAAGCACAGGAACGACGCACTCTACTCTGCAGAAAGTCAAGCACATGTGGCAGAAAACCAGCTTGTCTGAACAGGGAGCTCCTGACTAATCTCATATTCAAAAAGGAAGTGTGCAGAAGGTTAAAGCAGAGGTAGCTCTGGGAAAGGACACTAAGACATTGCCAAGCATGCAGGGATGAAGCAAGGAAAGACAAAGTTCAGCTGAAGTTGAAGCTAGCAACAACTAGTTGAAGCTAGTGAAGGGCAACAAGAAGGGCTACTTTAAGTACATCAGCAGTGAAAAGACTAAGGAAACTGTGGATCTGTTGTTCAGGGAGGCAGGGAACCCAGTGACAAAGGACATGCAAAAGCTGAAACTACTCAGTGCTGCCTTGATTTGGTCTTTACCAGTGAGGTCTGCTCTCAGGCCTCTCAGGTCCCTGAGTCTAGTGTCAAAGTCTGTGGAAGTGAAATATCCATGCACCTATTTGCTGTGATCAAAGGGACAAAGTTCAGCTGGCAGCTGGTTACTAGTGGCATCCCTCATGGGTCAGTCCTGGGGCCAATATTGTTTAAAAATTTCATTAACATCCTGAATAATGGAACAGAGTTTGCCTTCAGCAAGTTCACAAATACTAAATGGGGGGGGAAGCAGTCAATACACTGGGTGGCAAGGCTGCTCTGCAGAGTGAGCTTGACAGACTGGAGTTATGGGCTGTAGAAACCTCATGAAGTTCAGCAAAAGCAAAGGCAAAGTCTTGCACCTGAGTCAGCATGACCACAAGTAGGAGCCGAGGGCAGATTGGATAATGAGCAGCTTTGCAGAAAAGTACCTGGGGTCAGGGCAGACAAATTGAACATGAATGAGCAGAGCACCCTTATGACACGGAATGCCTATCACATGTTGGGCTAGATTAGCATGAGTCTAGCTCATACGTTGAGGAGTCTAGCTCATACATTGAAGGAATTGATTTCTGAGACTGAATCTGGAGTACTGTGTCCAGCTTTGGGCTCTCCAGGGCAAGAAAGACATTCTACATACTGGAGCAGGTCCAGCCAGGGCTCTAAGGGGGGCAGTAAGACAATTAGATGGTTAAATTGTTAGGTTGGATTGGATTTGTTGAGTCTGAAGAAGAGCAGGATAATGGGGTGATGGAGCAGGAATCTTATTGCTGTCTCCAGCTGCCCGATGTAAGGGCTTAGAGAAGATGGAGCCAGGCTGTTCTTGGAAGCTCACCATGAAAGGAGGAGAGGCAGCAGACGTAAGTCACTACATGAGACATTTCAATTAGAAATTTGGGAGAAAAAGAAACACAATGTGGTTGGAATGGGTTGCTCAGAGAGGCTGTTGAATCTCCATGCTTAGAGAAACTCAGAACTTGACTGGACGAGGTCCTGAGCAACCTAATCTAAATTAGTCCTGCTTTTAGCATGGAGCTGGACCACATGATCTCCAGAGGTCCCTTCCAATCTAAATTACTCTACACCTCTAATAAATTAGAACAAGACAACTGAAAACTATTCAGAAATGCTAAATGACAGAGATTTGCTTTGAAAGCTCTGAGACTGGGCATGAGTGAGTCTGTTCACTGCTGCAAGTAAGACTATTTTTCTTTCAAAATTAAAATTCTGTATTTGAGATGCAAATTCTGACTTGGTTTATTCCTCATTTCTTGTCCACCTAGCTAGTCGGTTTTGATATGAATTCAAAATTGACCACAGCAGTGATCCATCTGGCCTATTACCCTGTCTTCAAGAATGACCCACAACAGATGCCTACAGGGGAGTTTAGAATCAAGGCAGTGATGCTTCCCAGATTTAATTCTTCCAGCAAATTTATAGCTCAGGGACTTCCTGAACAAGACATAGTATGTTTGTGTTAAAAATAACCCTTAATGTGTTCTCATCCAGGATTTTGTCCAGAAGCCTTCTGAATGCAACTGTTTTTTGCATCCACAACCTCCAATGGGAATATGCCTACTCGTAGTGTGAAAAACTACTCCCTTATTTTTTATTCTGCCATCTGACAACTTCATTTGGTACCTTTAGCTCTCGTTGTAGGAGAACAAAATAAATTATTTATTCTCTTTTTGGCTCTGTGCCACAGACTTCAACCATGTTCTTGCTCTGTACTTTTTTCATGAGAGTTCTACTCTATCTAGTTTCTTATTATGTGGAATACAAGATATACATCTTCTCTGTATCTTTTTTAATTCTGTCATCTTTTGAGATGTCAGGAGCAAAACTACGTATAGTCCTGAAGAAAAATACAGGCCACGCAGTGAAATAACTACGTGTTCTGCTTCTTTATTTCTTACCCATAATGTCCTCATTTTCTATTTCCTTCTCTGACGATGATTGCACACTGGAGTGGTGTTTTCACAAGATTGTCTATTTTAACTCCAACATCGTCTTCCCAACAAGCGAAAGCTATTTCAGAGCCCATAACTGTGTATGTAAAGCTAGGTTTCATCTTGAGCATCACTTTACATTCTTAGGATTTCATCTGCTATTTATCATCATGTCATTCAACACCTTGTGACCCACTTTGGATCCTTCTCAAATGAGTTTCATCTGATCCAGAGTACAACTAAGACAATATAAAGAGGTATGCTTGGTTTCAGCTGTCTATGCAATCACCTCTTAACAAAATTTAAATATGTACTAAATAGAGAACAATCAAACAGTTCTAAGACGAGCTTTGCATGTAGGTCTTGCTTTAAGGTCTATGACTATTTTTCTCTTTGCAGATATGCAAAGGGTGATTCAACCACAGTAACTCTTAAGCAGGTAGGATGCCAACCACTCTAAAGAACTTCAGCAATATCAAATAGCATTTTATCTGCGTGTTTGTCCCTTGAGTGTAAAAGAACAACTGAGTTTTACTTACATTACAACAGTAACGACAAGATCCAAGCAGTTCCATGGATCTCGAAGAAAGGTAAATTCATTCCAAACAAATCCTCTTGCTAATATTTTTATCAATATTTCACCAGTATATATGCCAGTAAAAAGATATCTGAGAAGGCAAGTGTATATTAAAGTTATAGAAATAAAAATATTAATGAGATTGAGACACATTCAGGCACATTTCTACCTTTTCTATAATTTAGTCACTGGATGGAGATGAAGGTAGAAAATGTGAAGTAAAATAGGACAGGTTATATTACTTTCAGAAACATCACGGGTATAAGAAGATGCCTTCCTGAATTTTAGTAAGATTTTCATGTAAATCTATAATCACAAATGTTCACATAAGCATACTATACTATTTCTGGATGAAGGATAGCTCACATTTCCTTATAAAAAAATTTTAAGACTGTGTTTATGTTCTAAAGCAGGCTGGAAAATTTCAAAGCCTCAACATTTTGGCAGAACAATAACAGCAAAGACTTATTTTAGCCTGTAAAGTTTGCACATTTTATAAATTTATTCTGACAAATACTCTATAACTGAAAGAAAACCTACATAAAATTAAGCTATCATTCTCATCATGCTTACCCCAAAATAAGAGGAATTAAAATTATAGAACCTCTGAGGCTCCAGGCACTTTTTCAAGATTCAATTCTAGAACATTAACTCAAGTTACACTGGATACAGTGCACAATTACAAAAGGTAACAAGACATTATAAATAGATAGCTTCCTAATGTGAACAACTCAGCTAGGGGTGTCCCCAGGAAACAGCAAGAAAGAATGGAATGAATATTTATCCCTTTACACTTTTTGCATGAGCAGGCCATAACAGACATTCAGGTTATTGCCTTAGAATGAGAGATACTAAGTTAGAATCCTGCTGCACAGTCTCTCTAAAAGGCTTAATCCTTAAAAGGAAAAATGGGGCAACCTTCTACGTTACACCAGATGGCAAAATTAGCCAATGTAGAGAAAAGAGCATATGGTGTAAGCCTTTAAGAAAAGGCACTGAAGCTCCACAGAAGACCGCGTGATATAATAATAATAATAATCCTAAATCTTCCTCAGATGTCTGTCTGAGAATTTTCAAGCCCCAGAATTAGATCACCACATTATTTAAATTTTTCAGTCCAGCATGTTAGTATCCTTAGAAAAAGAGTGAACAAATGGCAGCTGAGATACTTACTCAGTCCAGCTGAGTGCTTCTGGAAGCTTATTTGCAGCCATGGAAGCACAATTGAGTACCACAGTACATGTAATAAAGCCAACAAATAATGTGAATAGTAAGTTAAGGAAAAAGTGCTATATTATAAAGCAATGACGTTCAGAAAAGTTGCCGATTTACACACAAAAAACCATACAGATATTCAAATAACTACTTTGGTTTTGAATATGCTCAGGACTTTTCATGTGTTTTCCAAAGAAACTGATGTCAGATCAAACCTCTGCTCAGCTGGTTAAACTTCGTGGTTTAAAAATAATAATGAATTATCTGCATGGGGAGATAGTTTTGGAAGCTAGGACATTAGTGGGACATAACATGTTTGACAGAATAGATGAGGAACATAAATAAATTTTAAAAAATCTGAGTCCTCTGCTGTCTACTGTTATTTGAAACTTTAGAAACCTCCATTTCTTCCCAGCAGGAGCACGGAATAAAGAGAAATGGGCCACAACCCCAGAATAACTAGGGGTTTTAAGCCTAGGAAAACCAGATGAAAAAGCTTAATTATCAATAACCAGTGTTCTTTGAAACTGGAAGTCCATATATACATTCTTACAAGAGACACCTATGCTCGGCCACAAGGTCAGAAAACTTTCTCATTTTATGTGGCAGGTGATGAAAACATACATGAGAAAAAACATCCTTCCATGAAAGTTCACTTGTCACCTAATGAAAGTGGGTTTTTTTTTTTGAAAAACAAACAATGGCCTTAAATTTAGGGTTTATTTGAAACTGAAAAGCAAATTTAGTAATTTCTAATAGCATGAATATGCATTCAAAGTCAGCCATAAGTTCCCATAAAAGGACCTATTTCTACAAATTAATAATTCCAAATGAAAACAGATGTTTGGTAGAAAGAGCAGAAACTACTCAGTCTATGGTTTTGCACCTGCAATCCTTCACATTTTTATATTCTTCAAACTATGTTTATATTTTTGCAAAAATATAAAAAATGGGTGCTCTTTGGAACTTTCTAAACTTGGGTGTGAAATACATTTCTTAGGATAACATCAGACTCTTTCAGCAAAGTATTCCCATAAATCACATCCTTCATGTTTTAATAACTTGGGAGTTGCTGTTTTGTTTTATTTTGTTTTGTTTTAAATTTAAGCTTGTCATCACAGTAGAGAGTTAGAAAAAGTTCTGGAAAAAGGCTAAAATATCATACAGTAGCCTCTAAATGTTGTTTCATAACAATATCTGCAAATCTGACTTTAAATATGAGCTTTTTGACATTTTTACTTGTACCAAGACCATGTAAATATCTTAGCTGTTGTAAAACAAGATTCAATATAACTTTTTAAAAATCTCTATCACAGCCACATGAGCTTACATTTACATTAATATGAATGGAGGAACAGAACAGAAAATGGTACAGTATATTTTAAAACTGAAATAAGGGAAACCAATAAAAGGATATGAATGGATCAGAATTTTAATTGCTGCTTTTCTGACTGGATTAAAAGGACCAACTATACACAAGGCACGCGTGGCAGTAAACCGGAAAATAGTCCTCCTTTTATTTATCACCATAAAAGTCTATTAAAAAAAAGATTCATAGTATATGAAACATTTTAATGAAACAAAATTTTCCCCAAAAAATTAAATGTTTAGGTTTTCAAATCTGCATCTAGAACTACATCTAACTGCAATTACGAGTAAAGCTTTCCTGTGTTCTTACTTGGAGCTGTGACCTGAAGATGCTACATTTTGAAAGAAAGACACCAGCTATATAAAAGTTCATTATTGCCTGTGAGGAGGAAGCAGTAATGGAATGAATTTGAAGAGCAAGTGATCATATTCACTTGGTCAAAGTAATTAAAGGGTACTATTATGGGACTGCAACAATGATGTTAGTCATACTCAGAAATACCTTACTCTTGGATAGTTTTATAGGCTACAAAAGATTATTTACAAAATACATATTGTGTAGGACTGCCAGAATCCAGTCCAGTTAAAGCAAAAATTTTAAATATCTCTAAATTATCAAGTAACACTCTAAATTCCCTCTAAGCTACCTTAAGGCCCATGCAGCTCAGTACTTTTGCCACATGAAGTAAAAATGAAATAAATCTCTTAAATCAAAAACGCAGTTCACTAACTTTTATCTAAATTTCTTCAACTGAATCAGCCTTAGTTTCTCTTCATCAAGAACATCACTTTGATTAATTTGACAATAAAAATCTCTGGAAGAACAAAGCTTTCTGCATGTTCTCTGATTATATTATTATATTCCAGTTACTTGCTGGTATACATAAAAGACAGCAACATAGGACTGGATGGAACCTTCTGCTCTTCAGGTCAAGTCCCCCTCAATAGTAAGCAATCATACAATAGACATTTCATTTAGAAGGGATTCCTAGAGCATCTGCTTTACACACTCCTATAGGCAACAACACAAAACACATTGCAATAGCATGAAGTATATGCAATATAAATATGGTACAATAAACAAAGATGATGAGACATAAAGTAACAGAAAATTAATTTACTATAATGAAAATATATGTTTTTGCTACACAGAGTACATCTCAAATACATCTCCCCTAATTTGTATAGTATTTGTAATTCAGCAAAAACATCTGCAGTAAATCAGCAATTCCAGCGTGATCTACTGTTTGACAGACACTGTTTATATGTGAGTTCAGCCCCACAGACATCATAGAAACTGCTCTGGAAAACAAAGCATCAGTTATGCCAGAATATATTTCCTATCAAAGTGTATCTATCAAGTGTATCATGTTTTCATAATTAATTTTGATTGCTGACTGGAACTTAAAATACCTTTTCATTACATAATGTGGAGCATACCTTAGCACTCCTGCCCCAAAAAACGCTAGTAATGTTCGAAGATCTGTCTAGAGAACAATCAAAAACCAGCATATCCTGAATAGAGCTTTTACTATCTCTTAAGAGTTCAGCAGACAAAATTAAATAAAAAAATGCTTTTGAAAGTTTTAACCTTGTGATCACTGTAGTATGGATCAAAATCTTCCAGGGGTTCCCCAATGAGCTCCACAGGAAGATCCCCATACAGAGATGGCAGTTTTTTGCAGGTTTTCAGATCAAGCTGAGGAGTAAGTTTATCTTCAACTCCTTGGTCCTTATTCTCCCGGTTAACTTTGGCTTGCTGCTTTTTTTTCTTAGCAATTCTTTCCTCAATTGCTGCCAAGGACTCAGGGGTGAAACGTCGAAAGCTAGTTTCTGATGGCCAAAACAAGGGATCCATTTTTCCTTCTATATGTTTGTTTCCAGTGCTAGGAGTAACTTAAAAGAGAAAGCTATTGACAATTAGAAAATAACAGAAATAATACACAACTTAAAACTAATACCCATTAGATAAATTATTTCTTCCTTCTGTGAAACCCTGTATGAGAATAGAATAGAATAGAATAGAACAGAACTGGACTATTTCAGTTGGAAGGGACTACAACAATCATCTAGTCCAACTGCCAGATCAATTCAGGGCTCACCAAGTTAAAGCATGTTGTTAAAGGCATTGTCCAAATGCTTCTTACACAGTGACAGGCTTGGGGCATCGACCACCTCTCTAGGAAGCCTGTTCCAGTGTTTGACCACCCTCTCGGTAAAGAAATGCTTCCTGATGTTCAGTCTAAACCTCCCCTGGYGCAGCTTTGAACCATTCCCACRCRTCCTGTCMCTGGATACCAGGGAGAAGAGCTCAGCACCTCCCTCTCCACTTCCCTCCTCAGGAAGCTGTCGAGAGCAATGAGGTCATCCCTCAGCCTCCTTCTCTCCAAACTAGACAAGCCCAAAGTCCTCAGCTGYTCCTCACAGGACATKSCTTCCAGCCCTTTCACCAGCTTTGCTGCCCTCCTCTGGACGCATTCAAGGACCTTCACATCCTTCTTAAATTGTGGGGCCCAGAACTGCACACAGCACTCAAGGTGAGGCTGCACCAACGCTGAATACAGCGGAATAATCACCTCTTTTGACCGGCTGGTTATACTGTGTTTGATGCACCGCAGCATATAAAGCAAAACCAGCTAGAAGCACATTCATTCAGAAGAAAGGTTAATGTAAAATAAAACCAACAAAGATCAACAATTGGTTCTGGATCCACCCTGTATAATTCAGGTTGCAGAAGAGATACTTTTTTCCTTTGCCTTTCCAGCTAGGAAGCGACAAAATCACACCTCTATCAGAACTCCGACAATCACCTAATTGTTTCTCTCTGTAGGAGCTTATAGTATCAGCAGCCTTGCACCTTAGTTACTGTACCTCTGTACTTCTTGCAAACAGAAGTTAGTTCCATATCTACCATCCCTGCTGCTTACATGGGATCACAAAATGGTCTAATTGGAAAGGACCCTGAGGCTCATCAGATCCATCCCCTGCTCAAAGCAAGGCCAACATTTAATTTGGCTCAAGGCTTTGTCCAGTTGAGTTTTGAGTACATCCAAGGAGATATTTATGGCTTGTAGCAAAAACAACACAAGAAATGGCAGGTATTACCTTACCAGTCTTGAGCTTTGCTCTCCTCTGATTCTGCTGATTTGTTAGTCATGTTTGTGCTTCGCTCTCCCTGTTCTTCAGACTCTTAACGCTTTCCCTCATGCCATTTAGTTATGGCTGAAAAGCTCTGCTCATAAGGCTTTTTTCTAATTTTGTTGAGTAGCAAACTGAGAATATGGCCACAACTAAGGCTTTACCATATGTGGTTTGATGAAAGAATATTTGCATTGACATTAAATAACAAAATGTATTACAAACTTTTATAAACCTAGGCCAAAACCAAGATGCAGTGTCTGGGAAACATCTGAGTTTCAAATATACCTCCAGATTTCCTGAAGTTTTTGTAAGACATCTGTTGAAATTAATTTACCTTGACATGACTTATCACAAGCATACAAAAGGTATGATGCATCACACTAAAAAGCGTAGCGTGCTGCTTGATGTTATTTCACTAACTTTGCTGACAATGAGTCCTGCATACTTTCACACCAAGACTTGGTAATTAAGAATCATTTAGTAAACAGTTCTCAAAAAATTACAGTAACACCAGTGACAGAACTGGGATAGCTGCTATGCTTAATGCTGCTTGTGACCACCCCTGTTCTATGTGCTTAGAAGAGCCAGGGACCTGCACTTCCTCAAAACAAACTTCACTAGGAGGTGATTTGACCACTGATCAACCCTCACGAAGCTCCATACCCACTGACTTATGCAGAATTTAAACAATCTAAAGACACCATAAAGGACTACTACAAACCAAATAATCAAGTAAATCTGGTATCTCCCTCCTCACAACTGCATGTCAGTAGGAAGATTAGTCTCTCCTAGAATTTTACAGGTGCCTTAATCCTTTGTGGCGCCGCACTAGAGCGTCTGCTGTTTCTGGAGATCTTGGTTATGTCTATTTGTTTAATAACTGCTCTTTCCCACACATCAGAGGAAACAAATTTAATTACTATTAACTACTTGGATTTTGATCCAAGTCATTGACTTGTTTGTTCATGCTGACAGGTATGGGTCAATTCTGCCTCCCATACCAGCCTGGGAAAAGGTAAATATGAGGAAGCAAATTCACCTTCCCACATATTCACAAATACTGCAATTCTTCTGGGGATTAGCAGAGTACCTTCAAGAATTTATTTTCAATTATGCTGCTTGAGCTTAAATCACTGACAAAGGGGAAGGGTGGCAAGGTAATGAGAAGCACTGAAGTGACTTAAGGCAAACCACTGTAAGTATTCAGTTACCAGTGACTTCTGGCCCAAATTTACCACATTACTTGTAGATGACAGCAATTTACATGACTACAGTTCTCATCCACAAAAGATGAAGAAAATTTTGACCCATTACAGGATGACTCACCCTTTGTGATTCATGTCAAAACCAATTGCTCCCATCTAATAAACACTTTAGGTCACCAATGAGTCTTTAAAACACTCTGCATTTTTGATTGCCCGAGGTCCAGCTGTGCTACTTCAGTTTTCTGAGCTCACATGTGGACCATGACAGAGAATCAATACTCTCTTGTAATTACAGCTCTCTTCTTTGAGAAGCATAGATATATTCTTTAAAAAGAATACGTAACTGCCTGCAGCCAGAATGACTGTGCAATGATTTTGTTTTGTTTTAGGGATTTGGTGTTTTTTTTTTTCCTCCTCTGGGACTAAAAATTTTCAATTTTTAGTAATTTTAAGAAGATTAATTTTATCTTCAAAGCAGTTTTAAGAACAACAGAGAGACTGAGCTTTTAGGTAACTATATTGACTGTAATAAATGAAGCAAAGAAAATGGTTTCAGTAAATACAAACATTGTTTTAGTATTAAGGATTTGGGAGCTGAATTTTCAAAAAATGAAGGCTGAATCTGTCAAAAGCAGTGATCAAGAGCAAAAAAACCCTACACATTCCCTTCAGCAGCAGTGACTAGAAGTCATAATTGAACAAACATTCATGGACAACGTGAGAGCATTTCTTCAGAAGACCTGTACCAGCAATGTACTTGTGCTCACATGGAACAACAGACTTTTTGGCCTTTCATCAACTGCCAAGCATTTATAGATTGTGACTTAGGTTAGGAAAAAGGAAGCTAAGAATATGTGACTGAAAAAATCTTTGCGATACAGATGACTAAAAAATTTTGAAAAGACAGAGTGACTACTCGAAATTCCCGAAGCTCAACTAAACTCAGTCACCTCATCATATGCTGCTGAACTAGCTGAATTTTTAAGTCAAGACATTGAGGTAAAGTGTTACCCTTAGAAATAATTTCAGTCTTTGCATTGGACAGAAAAGTCTCTCTAGTAAATGATTCTGGGAGGGAAGCTACAGAACAAGCGTTGACAGAAGTAAGCTAAAGCACTACTGAATGGGATTTCTTCTAGAACCTGGGAGAACAAACTTGGGTGTGTAAATACAAGTTAGTCTGGGGAAATCCTAACAATATACTACCTAAAGCATGCTGCTGAAGGCAAATACAAGGCTAGAGTCCAGATCTGTTAATTTCCAATACAGGATAAGTAAGAAATTTCCATTTAAATTAAATTAAGAATTGCAAATCCTATGACAGGTTTTGATATCTCTGGTCCTATAGTAGAGAGTGGTCCATCAGTAACAGATACAAATGCACTGGTGGGACCTTCAGTTACTAAAGGACCACTCTCTATAGGATCAGGGATACAAAAACATGTCTTCCATTTTATTTAAAAAAAAAAAAGGTGAATTTGAAATTACTTATTTTTCTCATCTTGAGATGAACTGAATTCAGTGTATATAGCTAGCCATGGTTTTAGGCTAGTCTAACTGGCTTAAGACTGACTTTGGGTACTGTGGAAATGACACAGACTCTTTTTATGTCAAAACCCAAGGAATTCCAGATATACTGATGATTCCATCACTGAACAAATTATCTGCAAAGTATTAGAAAGAGATGAACAACAAGTCATTAAATGAAGTGGACACATGGGCACTACTATAGTACAATTATGTATAAAAACTTCTTAAGATAAAAGCTGTCCTTTATGACAATTTTCTCTAGAATAGCAAAGTACTGCCAAAAAATGAGTCTATTAATACAATGTTTCACAGACACAATTTACAAAATGCTCACTGGGGTAATGACTAATCACTAGAGATGATAACTAACAGACTTAGACTTTTAGAATGAAAAACAAAATACAAATTCAAGCCCTATAGGCAACTCCTTAATTTGGTTCCATTTATGTGAATTTCAGAATTTCAGCTCCCTAAAAGCATGTAGAGTTCCTTTTATATGCAGCAAGGTAACAGCAATCAAACTTCGATCATAAGTTATTCAACGGTCCACAAGAGAGCAATTTAAACTAATAGAACTGCTCAGTAAAACACTATCAAAGTTAGTAAGGGGCGTTTTTTGAGGAGGAGTTTCCCAAGTATAAGATAGGAAAACTAGCAGGAACATAAATAGAAAAACGTCCTTATTTGTGTTTCAATCTAGTTCTAGCATGTATTATAACCAATTCTGAGTCTCAAATTATTTCTATTCGCTCCCTTGTCAATAGCCACCCACTGAATATTTCCTGTGAGCACCTGGAACTGAAAAAATAAAGGGTAAACTATCTGTTTAGTTTGGTTTTAGTATGCATTTAGTAGATTCTTTCACATGGGAATAAAGAATAAAAATGTGTCCCTGTGGTAGGATTTTGTTTGAAAGCACAAAATCAAATAACTATCTGCTTAAGTCAAGAAGTATCTTAAAATGAATAAATAATAAAAAAAAAAAAAAGAACAAAACATGTAGCAATACTTACCATGAGATTCACCACCATAGGACTGGAATTATTAAAATCTATGCTCTAGTGAGAGCCCTGTTCCTTTTTCAGTACTTATCCACAGTATTTCCAAAAAGCTTGTTTTGACCAATCTGTATATTTGTCAAAACTCATTTTAAGTGGGCATTTGCAAAATCAAATTTTAATAAATCTTATAGACAGTTCAGACAATGATAATAACAAAACATTCAGAACCAGATATTTCCAAGTAGTTCATGAAGGAGTACTTAACCACACTTAAGTGCATATATCACATTCAATTTTGGTTCATGGAACAAGATGGCCTTTTCAGCTATATCAACAAAATCAGTAGCCTTTTTAGTACCTTAAAAATACACAAATTTATATTAACACATAGGCCAGATATACTGATACACAAAGATGTTATGGATGGAAACAGTCTGTATATAGAGACATCTTCGTTGAGGTCCTGCATGTGAACAAGTCACCCTAACTCCCATTTCAGTCAGTGGATATCTAGGGGTATGTATAGTCAATCAAGGCTGTAGAGATATTCAAATGACCAAAGGGAGACAGCTACTTTAAAATAATCTAAAACTCCAGTGACAACATTAAATAAATCTCCACTGACTGTAATGGGAGTTTAAACACCTAGATCACAGACAGAGAGCGGCATTTAGACACCTAAATACAGGTATCAATCTTGCACTGAATCATTCCATAGCTGCCAAAACTTTCCTTGCTGTTAAGCAGAGACCTCTAACACCCTGGAGTCACCTTCCTATATGACCCACAAGAGCAGAACCAGATGTCAGCAAAAACAGTGGTCTGCATTAGCTATTTCAGATTTCAGACTTTACATTCAATCAGTTCACTATATACAACAAGAAACACCGATCTGAAAACTCTGAATATTATAAGCATCTCCAAGTTCATCATCACCATGGATGCACTAGACATGTATACTGTAATGAATGCCCATTATTAAAAATAATAACTTATATTCTACAAAAAAGATTATTCAAAAAGGAATCAAAACACTATTTTTTATATGTAGCTCAAATATTTTTGAAACAGATGAACCACTGTTCATCTGTTCATCTGGAAAAAGAAAAAATGAGAAAGCAGCTCACAGCAACACCTTATGGAAATAGGCTAGGAATTCTCTCTTTTCTGTGTTGTACAATACCTTGTAAAAAGCTACTGCTATCACCTACTCAGTTTCACTAAAAAGAAAATACTTCTGCTCTCTGATCACCATTTTCTTCTATTTAACTATCAATATTAAACAACAGATTTAACAGATTTATTTTAGTCCTTTCTAAAATCAAACTTGGAAATTTTATTAGGCTACTCCTGTTTCTAAAATACATGGCCATTTCTTCCACCTAGCACTTTGTCCCCGACTCCCTGCCACCCCGCCAACAAAAACTTTGTCTTTGGATAAATATCTACCGGTGTTTTTTTTTTAAATCAGATGTAATATAAAAAGCTATTCACAATATCAATATAATATAATAAAATCTATTCATTCATTGCCTCCAAAATCAGAAATGTATGCAACAGGCTAGATTGTGCATTACTTAAACATCCTGAAAAGAATCACTCACCAGCATTTTTGTGAGAAAAACATTCCAGATTTGTGTAGGTAAAGAAATTCCACTATCTCAAGGTAAGTACAGCTCAGATTAGATAGTACTAAAGCCAATTTGAGGACTACTGTGCATAAGCCAATATAACAAACCAACAAGGCAAAAAGTAGTCAGGAATTAATATGAGAAATATATTAATGTTTAGTAAAATGTTATACTGCCACATGTAAACTAAAGGAAGAGCTGCATGCTTACAGTAAATATGTAGTTCTAGATTAAAGGCACATTTTCTTATGTACCTGCTACCTGTACCTAAAATAAAACCACATCTAAGACTTAAAAGCATGTGTGCACATATTTTTTACATATATATACACACATGTATACATATATCCCTGAATATTTTGATCAAACATACATAGATTTAAATTAAGATAATTAGCAATTGAAATTTCTTGTAGTATACAAATATTTAGCAAAAACAAAATACTTACAACATCCCTTTCAAAATAAAAAACCTTCACACTGATTTCTTAAGCTAATTTCGGCTAGCTTGTATCTTCAGAGACAGAAAGTCTTCATTTTCTCACCTTCACCATTCCATTCAAAAGAACATCCTAACTACCTAGCTAGCTCCCATGCAGAAAGTTTTCTTTTGTACTGGGATGGCTGAAGGAGGGATGGAGGGAGGAGCTTCGTTGCTCTTCTGACAACAATAAAGGAAATTTTGTGATCTCACTGGGAACACTGTAAAAAAAGGAAAAAGTGCACGGGTGACACTTTTGAAGAATAATCACCTAAATATTAATCAATTATTTTCTGTCTGCTGACATCACAGTTACATTTATTAAAAGCAAAGAGGTTTTTTTGTTCAACTGGAAATATGTATGTAACAACCTATGAAAGCAAAAGCTGTCCTGCTTTACATTTCATTCTGAGGTTTTAATCAGATGAACTTTCCAGCATACATTAAATACTGGCACAAATTTTGGCCTTCATTAAAAGCTTTTGGTTAGAAATGTGAGTTACATATTATTGGTTTTCATTCCTTAATTTCTATTTTTTATTATACCCAGGCTATGAAGTATGTTCATTGTACCTTATAAAGACAAAATCTCAAAGTCAAATATACTATCTCATAAATACAAGATCAGAGCCCAAAATACATTCAATATCACATTATGCCATAACTTCTGTTAAAACATACAAACCTTGTTTGAGCAAAATAAAAACCATAACATTTATCCTCATATCTGAAATCACTTGTATTTATTAAAATAAAAGTTATGTATAAAGCCTGCTAGCAACAGGTATTGGATAGTAACAAGTATAAATTAATGGTAAGCCCTATTGCTAAGTACAGTTTTTTCTCTTACAGTTACATCAACAGAATCCATTACTGTCCAAAAATTATTTTACTCTTTATTGGGTAGATTCTGTATCTTTCCTGTTGTCTTTCCTGACAATAAGAGAGTTACTATGGGTTTTGCTGGAAGAATTCTACCAAAGGAACTATGCTGTCCTTAAAAGCCGGGCAGCCCTAATGCATGCAAACAGAAAAACAATTGTGATCAAACACTTTGCTTGATAGGTATCATCAGCAAAGGAAACAACTAAAGATGGTTTTAAAGAAATAAAGACACTAAGTGTTCTGTGATGCAAGCAACAATAAGCCATTTTAAGTTCCAGTGTAAGTTATTTTTCCAGAAAGCAATAGTATGTTCTCAAGACAAGTTCAATTAAGAGAGCAGAATTTTAAAGATCAGCAAAACATCATTCTATAATGGCACTATATCTGCTACGGTTAAAAGCAGCCACATTTATAATGCTATACCAGCTAGTATCACTAAATACAAAAAAGATCCTTACCTGAACATATTTCTTCTGCTGTATCTTCTTCATCAATCCATCCCCGTGAAAAATGGGGCACAGGGAATAAGACAGAAAAGAGTGAAAAGACTTGCACTCATCTGCCCTTTTTGCATGCTGTAATATCTATAATCAGAAAAGAGGAAGGCATGGAAAACAAGAAGATTTTTATCTGTAGCTCTTAAAAGAAAGCCTTAGGACTTGCAGCTAAGAGCAAAGCATTTAGACAAGTAACTTTTCTTGTGTTACTATGTAAAATATACTTTCTCCTATTAGGAAGGCAGTTTCTTAAAGGGGGTGGGGGAGGGGACAGAAAACTAGCTTCATAGTAAGAACATTGTTTTCTTCCCAGTTTCATTCATTATTCCTCAGTACATTAAAAAAAGGGAAAAAAAGCTGAAGTTTAACAAAAAGATAATGTTCATTACAGAAATGACTAACTCTGTAAATTTAGTCACCATGTTCTTGACATGGATCTGTCTCTTCCATTAACTGCAAAGTATAGCACTCCTCTTTTTCTTTTTTATTGTCAGAGCACAAGAAAACTATTTTTTCTTGGTAGCATTAGTACACCACCATTAGTCTAATGACTAAGAGTGTGCAGATGTCAAGAGCTGAAAAAACAGATTTTTGCATAATTAAATGTATCTTGTGACTGTGCCATAACTCTAAACACTAGATGCTGCTTTAAATTACTGATCAGATAAATATGGTCATTAAAGATATCAAGGCATTTGACAGTTCATGCACATTGCATGACCCTCTTATCCTCAAATTCTATCCAGCCGCCTCATCTGCTAGCTTCTATCTACTGAGAAATACTCTGTGGTATAATCCTAGAAATCTGTTTCTCCTATATTCAGTGGGTAACAGACACACAATGCGTGCCTCTGTCTTAGAGGGAGTAGGATTCATACAAGGTTTCTCTTCCTATTTTTCCCATTTATAGGAATGAGACTGCTATTTAAGTTCCTAACAAATTCAGCACAATTTTCCTCCTTTTCCTATCTGATTGGGACCTTCCCTCAACAGCTCACTGACCAGCGATCCCCCACTATACATGAGAAGTCTGAAATTCAGATCATTGAAAATCTAATCCTTCTCACTACATCCCCCTTTAAGATACATCTGTATCTTGAAGATACTATGTCTATAATTGGCTAAAATGACAAGATGGACACAAGATACCCGTCGGATACAAGAGGGCGTGGAACTTAAATTTCAAACAAATAAGTCACTATCATCAACTGATGTATCTGTAAATCTAATTCTGAATTTGTATACTGACCTATTCAATAGCCTCTCTATTTATTATTCACACAACACTCATGCACAGAAAGTTCGAGTAAAAAAGTGTTTTACAGAGAGAAAACAAACATATTTATCAAAAATTCAATGGAAAAATCAACATTACTCACTCACACGCTAAAAACATCTAGTAACTTCAACCATAATAGTTGGAAGGAAGCCTGGAAATTCTTGAGCCTGAGAAAGACATTTCATATTTTCAAGAAGTGGATCCTGCAAAACAAAGTCATATAATACATAACTAGATCATGTCATCCACTGATGAAGAACTCTATTCAATTTAATATAAAGTATCTTTAGACTGTTTTAATTTAGGTTAAGATTCTCACAGAGACAAATCACGACTGCTAATTATGGAGCTTATTGCACCTTCTGGTTATGCTTCATTGCCCATTAGTTGACACCGACCACAAGTGAGTGATGCCGATGATCCTCCATTAGAATCAGCAAACACAAACCACTGTTTCACACAGAAAACCCCACAAAACACAGAACATTCAACCGTGCACATAACAGCAAATAGGTATGAACGCGGACATCAAAATACTCTCCTGAAGGCAAAATCTCAATCTCTGGAGAGCAGGGAATGGAAATCGTGTCAGATGGAGCACAGGTATGGCATATTCTTAAAGTTTCTTTAATAGTAGCAATACCACAGGAATAGAGTATGTCTCTTTTTGGGCATAATAAAAATAAACACAAATCATAATCACAGCAGAAAGCTGATATTAACAGAAATCAGCTGTTATTTTTGCCTCCCTACCACATGCAATGAAAAAAGTTTTCCAATGATCTTTAGAGTTAAAAATAAACAGTCCCTCCTCATTAATGCAACTTTGTGAAATTTGGTAAACCTACCTTAGTGATATGACAGATAGAATTTCTCAATAGAAAATCCTAGTTTTTCTACGTTAAGAATCTGGTTTTCTCTTAAGCCCTCAAATCTGCACAGCGCTATATACAAATTTTCAGAGCATGAACCACATGGTTTCCCTGCCTCTGCTCAAAACAGAATTATCACTGATCAGTGCCTGAGAAAGTTGTTCTGCTTTTCGTGCAAAGGCTCTTCAGCTGACCTTTTGTGGGACAGCCACATGACAGCAACGTGGAACACACAGAGGTAATTGCACAAATATGTTCTCCCTGATGACTGCATTTGTCGAGGCACTGATGCCAAATAGAACAAAAAAATAAGTACACCTCCCATTCTGATTATAGATCTTTAGAGTCTTTTGGGGAAACAAGCTTGTGTATTTAAAAGGAAGACAAGCTAATCAAAACCATCTTGGTTATGTCTTTCAGGTAAATATCTTTGAAAAATGTGGTACAGGATAAAACAGCAAATTCAGTGATGGTTTCCATCGTACTCAATCATTCAAATAAGAAACGGAGACCTGACTTGGATCACCTCGTAAGGACTTACAGAGGAATGACAGCTTTATAGTGGATGGCTCTTCAATCCAACAAAAAAAAGCTGAAGTTGAAACTAGTCAAATGTGGACCAAAAAAAGGGCACACATATTTAACAGGATGGACAATTAAGTACTGAAACAACTTGTGAACACTTGTGGCTTTCTCAAATACGCAAAATCATTAGCGTTTGATTACATTAGACCTTCGTTTTCTAATCCCCACCTGGCTCTATATGCGTACACAGTTTGAGAATTGATAGCAGATTTTCATAGGACAATATTTCTTTATAACACATAATTGGAGCTAATAATAAGTTATTAACCCTGATGCTTACAGCTCATAAATGATATTTCTTAAAAGTTTATTTAATGGAAGCAGTTCATTGCTCAGCAATAAAATTTCATGCTCCTTGGTAATTCAAGCATTTGCATCGGCTACACTTGCAATGAAAATTATTTGCAGAGATTTCTGTTTACTACAGCTGCAACTTCAGAGAATTTGTGATCCTCCCTCCGGTCTGTAACCTAAATTGGCATACCCACAATTTGGGAAATACTATAACCTCTGACATATCACATTAAGAGCTATCTCTAAATAATGCACGCACATTTATAACGATGCAAACTCATATGCATCCTTCGTGGGCTGAATTAATTCAGCTGCTGGCCAGAAGCTTCAGGATTCTCCTTAATTTCAAGACCTAGATGAGATTCCAGGAATGTCTCTTATAAAATATCATATCCCCAGAACAAAAGTAATATGGGACAGCAGGCAAAAAGAAAAGTAGTGGGGAAATACATCTTGTTTGTTATACTTGGAATGCAGAATAACTAAATATTACATATACAATAAAACCAAAACCAACACACACACACACACAGAAACTATTATATTATACAAAATACCTAAAGGCATGAGTCTGTCACAGCTGGTTTTGACTGGGTTAGAGTTAATCTTCTTCACAGTAGCTAGTATGGGGCTATGGTTTGGATTTGTGCTGAAAACAGTGTTGATGATAACACAGGGATGTTTTAGCTATTGCTGAGCAGTGCTTACACAGAGTCAAGGCCTTTGCTGCCTCTCACCCCACCCCACCAGCGAGGAGGCTGGGGGGGGCACAAGGAGTTGGGAGGGGACACGGCTGGGACAGCTGACCCCAACTGACCAAAGGGATATTCCATACCATATGACGTCATGCTCAGCATATAAAGCTGGGGGAAGAAGAAGGAAGGGGGGACGTTCGGAGTGATGGCGTTTGTCTTCCCAAGTAACCATTATGCGTGACGGAGCCCTGCTGTCCTGGAGATGGCTGAACACCTGCCTGCCGATGGGAAGGAGTGAATGAATTCCTTGTTTTGCTTTGCTTGTGTGTACGGCTTTTGCTTTACCTATTAAACTGTCTTTATCTCAACCCACGAGTTTTCTCACTTTTACCCTTCTGATTCTCTCCCCCAGCCCACCAGGGAAGAGTGAGCGAGCGGCTGTGTGGGGCTTATTTGYCAGCTGGGGTTAAACCATGACAGTCCTTTTTGGCGCCCAACGTGGGGCTCAAAGGGTTCGAGATAATGACAAGTTTGATTGGAATGTGACAGATCGAATTTATAGCTGTTATTGCTGTTTAGCTATTCAATCCTAGCAGCCTGATCCATCTGCTCGTTGTTTTGATGTTCTTCAGTGGCCTGACTCTTGGGTATTAATCTGGCTAATAAGTATCTCTGAGATAAACTAAAGGTGTACCCCAATCCCTCTTAGAAAAGTATCTAATAGTGTAAAGTACACAATGTATTTATCCAGATAACAATTTATATGATTGCCATTTCCCTTTTTTCATGCTGCACAATTAAATAAGAAATCACATGGACATGAAATTTGGTATTTGGTAAATAGCTAATTGGCTTTACAGAATAACAGGAAATAGCTTTTATGGTAAGTACACATTAAACGCATTGTTACACAAAGTAGCTTTCTGCCTAATGACCTAATGTACACTGAATAAGTCTGAAAATTCTCTCAGTGCCTGAAGTTCAAGTTATTCCATTTGCTGCTGCTTAGTATTCTGAAAAACAGTATTAGTATTTTTGAAGCATTTTATATTTCTCAAAAGTAAGATGCTAAGAGCATGCAAAATATTGCTACTACAATCTCTGAAAGATTTCCAGCATTTCTGATGCAATCTTGCTAACACAGTTTATTCTTGAAGTCTTACCTTTTATTGCATGGCTCCAAACACAACCATGAAATGACAAATGCAAGAGCACTAGCAAAGATTGAGCCACTTGCTTTCAAACCTATTTCTTACCGTAGCTCCCTGTAAGATTAAAGTCTAAACTTCTTCATGTCAAGAATGCAACTTGTAAAAATTATGTAATACCAAACAGCTTTACAAATTAAAAACAAAAAACCCACATATGCTAGTGAACTAGGATACAGTATTTAGTAGTTAGATTAATGCAAGAAAGCAAATTTAAAACAAAGTTAATGCTGAAATAATAATTTATCTCCTTTCTCCAAAGCCTCCTGGATTTCAGCTCTGTCTGTTCCTCCTCCTTAGCTAGGTGGGGTATCTGATTTATCAAAATAGCTTGAAAATTTAGTTTCTTTCTTTGCTTCCAGTTGCCATCACACTGGTTCCATATCTCCTACTTACAGTAATTGGCAGTCATTAAAAATGTATATGCAGTCACTGTTTTGCTATGGTATCTGCAGAGCCCTTTGCTCATATGTGGCCCAGTTGTGCTAGATGCTCAGACATCCCAACTGCCTCAGTGACTCAAGGAACTCTCTCTCACTCCTCTGTGCCAGTGGAGAAACTAACTCCTCATCCAGCAGTCAAAAATAAAGCGATTGTAAACTCATTTGCAGTATTTTTCATTAGATTTCTACAAATATTCCATCRTAGTAAACAGTGCAAGAAAAATAATACAGAAAGTCTGGGGATCTGCCTGACTGTCGTCTAAAATCACAACTTTATTCCAGATGATATTCTGCAATTTTTCAGGGCTTAATCCAGCAGCACAAGGCAGTCAACAGCCACACCACTTCCAGAGAACCACAGCAAAGACTGTCCTCATTGTACATTGTTCTGTGAATGTATTTTTGTGGCTTTTACAGCAGATTTTGGACATGAAGGAGTCTAAAACAGTGGGTTGTATTACTTGAATGTCTTGCTTATGCAGACACATAAAATATGATATTCCAGGAAAATTTAGTCACACAATAAAATTAAATAGCATTTAAGATCACCAAGTTTCACGTCCCATAAAATACAGASTAAATACAGTAATTTCAAACAGTTACATCTGAGTCATGCCCATAAATTATATATAGGCTACAATACCTTTGGTTTCAAGCTATGTAGAATCTACCATGTCCTTTGGGGATTTTTTTCAGTGACTAGCTGGTCTTAAAATGCATAACTTCTTCATATCTTGAATTTATGTAGCTCTTATTCCAACTACAGGACCTATTACAGCTTCTCCTGGAGAATTAGAGAGGCCTTTGTTTATGAAAAACATTTTCTGCTTGTAGTTGTATAATTGTATTTAAAAAATGGGGTTGGATATGATATCCTAAAGCCAATTAGTTCACACTTTAGCCCAAAACAGCATCAACTCTACTGATGTAATTCCTGGAGATACTTGTTTAGTCTCTTGCTACAACAGAAGGTAATTCCAAAACCTTCATATGCAATGAATTCTAGCACTTCACTATTCTCACTGCCAAAAAAGGTTTTTCTTGTGCTTCATCTGAATTTCCTGAACTGCAATCTCAGCCTGTTACTTCTTGTTTCACTCATCATGGACATGAAGATGAGTTTACTCCACATTTCTTCTTAATTATTTGAAAACTGCTATCATGTTTCCTTTCATCTTCTCTTCCGTAGACAAAATCCATCTGAACTTTACATCGTAATTCATACTTCTCAGGCTCCAAATCATTCTTACAGCGTACTTCTAAATCCTTTTAACATTTTCTTGAATGTTGTGACTGTCAAACCTCACAAAGAGGGAATGCAGCAGCAGACAGAAGAAGCTGGGAAATTCTATAGCATTCTTGAACCTACTATTATTAAGGAAATATCATCTTTATTATTACAATTACAATCATCTTACTTATTACAATGATTATTCACCCAACACTTACATTTCAGGCATTTCCATCCTTACTTCTCCCCTTATCTCAACATCCTGGCTTCACTCCTGAGACCTGTTTGGTTCTCCACCACTTCCTTTTTGGCTCAACATCTGTTCCCTCACTCTAGTGTTCTCAGAAATTCACAATTTGGCCAAAGATGATCAGATTTTCATGGAAATTGAAAAAATAATCCCTGGACTTACATATACATCATGTTCCTTCTCTACCAAAACCAAACAACTAACATTACAAACTAGATCACCTTACCACTTTCCTAAAATGACACAAACATGATGACAGGCTGAAAGATTTACTGCATAATAAAGAAAATCTTATCTACAATATTTTTTGTGTAATATTGTCTTTAGTTCAGGCTTGCTAAACATAGACACAGAAAACAGCAAATTATCACTATTATAATACTCATATTTTTAGCAGCCCTCAGTAAATATGATCTTTGTTGGACTAGGCGATCTCCAGAGATCCCTTCCAACCGCAATTATTCTGTGATACAAAAGGATCACTGTACTTTTTTTCTCCTTCAAGTAATGAATTGTTGATCTGAAAGGTTGAAGAAACACTGTATTATATATATTAATAGCAGCGACTATCCACAAAAAGTTCTTTGATCCACAAAAAAAGAGGAAAAGCAATTTTTAAATTGCTTAATAATGTAAAAAACAAAGGTTCTCTGTCCATTAAAAAAATCCATTTTAAATCAAATGTACAAAAGATGATGACTGCCCTTGAAGACACAACATTAGCTTTACTAAATGAATAATCCATTGGTGATTATGGATAATGAAATGATGATTAGGGTTTAGGGGAAATTATTATTTCATTTTATCAAAGAATGACACAAAAATAATATCAGAATTTCAATATTTTTAAGAGAAAACAAGAAATTACTTTAAAGCATGCATGAAAATTATTGTGTTATGAAAAGAAGTCATCAATCTTTTAATGGACTAATGCATACTGAAATGTAGTAAGGCACTTTGCTCAGTATTTACTTACAGAGAAAACTTCATGCTGCCTCATTCTTCTCTGGTCCAGAATCCAATAAAATTACATACTTTATGCATGACACCATCTGAAACACTTTGACAATCACCATTAGCCTGAAGCCAGTACACAACTAAACTCTGAACAAAAAAACCCTTAATTTTATCTTTGAAAAAAAATGAAATTTATTAAACAAAAAATGCATTTCACATTTGTCTTAGGAGATGCCTTAAATCATATGCTTCCCACTGCTGTAACAAGATAAAATAGCAGAAATACTGCAGTTCAGGAAGGACTTTGGTCAAGGTAGACCTCATTTAAGAATCGTACCCTCCGCTTGCAATTGTGATGAGGATACTGTGTACTCAGCAATGCTAGAAAATGTGATCTGTATCAAAATAAGTAAAGTTTAAACTAGCAGAAGTAAATGGCCATTATGTCTTCCACTTATGGTTGCAACCAGCATTGAACAAGAATGCAAATACCTGAATGTATCTTTTTTTCCTCATCCCTTTACACAATTTTTTCCTTACAGTTTTTTTTTTTTCACTAATTAACTATTAGCATCTTTACCATTCTATCATAATGAACTAACGAGTGTAACAAAAAGGTGTCCCAAGAAGACAGTCCTGTGCACAACTTCATACAGATCCTCACCCAGAACACGGTGACTGCTGCAGCTGAACACGTTCTGCATTAATAGTTAAAGTGCCAAAAAGATATTTGGGAGTCGGGGGGTGGAAGCATCTCTGGAAAACAGTATTAAATTTCATACCATCATACAACCATTTTCAGGAATCCTTTTTCATTAGACAATACAATATGATCTTCCCTGGTCCTCTGGGGAAGGTAGTCACGTTCTATCCTCTCAGTGGGGCAGCCTCACGTAAGGGGCAAGGCAGGATCTCGCTTTTAAGCATTTGTCCCCCACTACAGACCCTTAAAAAGAAGAGGGTGGGCCTGGGCACTAGAAGGGCATGTGAAAAGCCTCCAGCAGCTCAGAAGCGCTGCCTCCCACACCCTGCCTCAGGCTTTGACCTGGAGCACCTCAGGGCTGGCACCCAGCACCAGCCTTGTCTGAACGCCTCAGCCCTGAGCAGAGCCCTCCAGAGGGGGACAAGTGACCTCTGCAGGCCTGGCCTGCCGGGGAAAAACATGGCCCCTGGGGCACCGCAAGGAGAGAAGAAGACAGCCCGTGAGCAGCAGCACACGCAAGGACATGGGACCCCATCTCTGCGGGAAAGGACTGTGAGGAAGCCCCCCTGTGGAGAACATGGCGGAGACCGGGGGCGGGGCGCGAATGCTAGCCCCGCCCCTCCTCCGGCTCCGCCCCCTCCGGCCGTTCCCCTAGCAACGCCTCGGGCGGTAACCGCCCCCGCCCCACTTCGCTGCGTGGGCTCGGAGCGGTGAGGAGGCGGAACTTCCGGGCCGGCTTGCCCTCCTCGGAAATGACATCAGAGTGTCAACATGCAAGATGGCGGCGCATCATCGGCAGAACACGGCAGGGCGGCGGAAAGTGCAGGTGAGGGCGAGGCAGGGCCCGGGGAGGGCTGCGGGGGGGCGCGGCGCAGCGGGGCCCTGGCACGGCCCGGCCCGGCCCGGCCCGGCAGGAGGAGGGCAGCTCGCGGCGGCGAGGCGGAGCGCGGGCCGGGAGAGGGGTGGTGGCGGGGGTGGGGTCAGCGGGCGGGGGCGGCGGGCAGGTGGCGGGGAGCGGCGGGAGGGCGCCGGGCCAGGGAGGGCCTCCCTCGGGGACGCTGCCGCCCGGCCCTGAGGGGCTGTGGCAGCGGCTACTCTCAGTTGGGGGGTGGGGCAGGGATTGGGGGTTTCTATGGCAACGCAGTCGCCTCCTTCCCTTTCCCAACAACACGGAGGTGAAGGGGAGACACCCCCCACACTCCCCAGTGGCGCTCCCCCACCTCCACTAACGTCCGTGGAGGGGGCGAGTGGCTGCCCTTGGCACCGCGGCCTGGCCGGCCGAGGGGGAAGAGGTGCCGCTCGCTGCCGAACGGGGCCAGGTTCCCCAGCCCGGAGGAGGCAGAGCTGAACCACCCCGCCCGTCTGCCCTTTCCAGCTCCGGTCAGCGTTTCTTAAAGGCAGACCGTGGCCTAGGCAGTCTGGTGGGTGTAAACTTTCTCAGCTCACCTGAGAGACGATCAGACCTTGTGGTGTGGGCTCGTTTGTAGCTATGAGTACACTGTTGTAGCCTTGGTGGAGACTGGAATTACTGAAATGTGTGTAAAAAGTCAAGACTCTTTAACAGTAAAACTCATGAAAATGGTTTTATTATGGTCCTCAACTTTTTTGGTCACATTTGTGATACTACCAGCACTTTAAACGTTTTTACAGCTTTCATTATGGAAAAGATGTAATGCTTTATCAATGTGCAAAGCTGCCTACCTCTAGTGGCAAGTGCAAGTTTCAGCTGTATCTATCCACTGTGATCAAAAGCCTGAAATAGCATTAGGATCCTTCCAAACAGAGATGGGTTCAGTTTTTGAACACTTCTTTTGTGTTTTATCACACAGAGGAAATGTGCACTTCTTTATAGCCTTTAGTGTTTTTCATGGTTAAGATGAGCACTCGATCAATACTGTATAAATAATTCCCTTGCCCTTCCAAAAAACCTCTGACATTCTTTAAAATACAAAGAATCCAAAATATAATATCCCTTTATTGACTTCATTGCCTGTGCCATAAACAAGTTTTTCCAGGTTGCTCTCCTAAGGAGGGGGATTTTATGATAACTAGATATTTCTTTGATGTAGTCTTATTTCTCTATTAAGTATCATTTCCCTGACAGCAACATGCATCAAAGAGTACATTGTTTCCTTTCTTTACTACTACATTCCTTTTTCAAACATTACTTAGCTCAAAAGCTTGTATTTACAGGTGGTTTTGTGCTGGTTTACGATGTCTTCTTTTCCACTTTCATTGTGTTATGTGATTTTTTTTCACTTCATGTACTGTTACACTGATCTGTGTCTCAGCCGGTACGTTGTAAGTCCAGATCTGCAGAGAATAGCTTTGGTTGCATTATAAGCATATATAAAGCCTTGAGTAGAAGCTAGGTATTTTCTTGCACTCTTACTATTTCACCTACTTGGTTAGAGACAGGATTTTGTTCAAGTAATGGAATTCTAAGTGGGTGTTGTATCCAGCCACTGATGGAAAGTTAAAACCACTAATGATTTGTTTTGGTTCCCAATGGCTGAGCATTTAGGGTACTGCTACATCAAGCTTTTGAGAGTGAGAGAGGAGGAGAAATTTCTCCCAAACCTATAAGGCTAGGGGAAGAAGCTTTTTAAAAAAATGCCTCTTGGGCATGGAGGAACTTGATTCCTTACATGGCAGGAGAGCTGGTTGAAGTTTATGGAAATTGGAACTATTATTGTCTTGGATGCACCTGTTTTACTGGTAAGCAGAACCATCCAAAATAGTCAGTTTAGGGTGCTTCTGCGATAATTGTATGTTTATAAGGGTTTAATCAGAATAGGTGTTTTAGGCCTCAAAATAAATTCCATGCATAAAAAAAGGTAAGAAGTTTAATGATTTAAATATGTCAGGCATTTGAAATGTCCAGTGGCAAGCTATTGGTATTTCTTAAGCTTAGCTGTGCCTGTCTGAAGGCTGCAGTAGTAAGGTTGTCTGATTTGGGAAGGGAATGGGGATGCAGAGGTGTGTCAGACACTGCTGTGTGATGAGAAACAGTTGGCCATATGCTGTAGCTTTCAGATATGTTACTGTGAATTAAGTCAAGATGAGGCACTTTTCAGCAGGTGGCTTAAAGTAGCTGCCCTTGAGGGGTTGCATTGTAACTGCTCTCCCAAACTTGCTGCCTGGACAGAATAAATTTGCCCCCACACTCAAAACCTATTGACAGAACGTGGGAATTTTGCCGTAAGTGATCTGGATCAGCATCTTTATTATGAAATTATTGAATGAATTTTAAGTCCTTTTTGTCTTTAAGTCTTGTACAGGATAAGAAGATCTTTTTGCACTGACTTTGTCATATTTATGCACTAATACTGCGTTATGAGAGCAAGTAGAAAGTAGTGAAACAAAAAAAACTTTACATTTAGAAAATATTTCAGCTACTGATTTTTTTAGTAGTACCATTTATTAAAAGCACACTAGATGATGTATGCTTTAACTTATTAGATTTTTTTATATATATTATTTTTATATTTTATATATAGTAAATATATAAATTATATTTATAAATTATATTTATTTTATATATAATACTTAAGCAAATGAATAGCCAGTAAGTTGATTCCATTGTAAAAGGATAAAACGAACTTCTTAATGCCTTCCATTACTTTTATTCTAGGGCCTGGAGCACCTGATAAAAATTCAAATATCAATATGTTCTTAATTTAAAAACTTAATTTAAGGGATACATCTGCCCTACCAAGATACTAAGGCAATTTTTTTTTTTTTTTTTTTTAATTTTCTTTCTTGGTGGTTGACTGCTGCTTCTCTCATTTTTTGATGCAATTCATGTCAGATCTCATGGAATCCTTCCAGTGGTTTTGAGAAATACCAGTTTTTTAATTGCTTACAATAGCATTTGTGTCTTTGAAATTTTTCTCTACTTACAAACAAGGAATGAGTGCCGTCAGAGCTCGGCTGTTCACTGTTTCCTCCACCATGATGGTGTGGTGGTATTTTTAAAAGCAGATTCTACCCATCTATTAAGACAAAATCTGTTATAAGACATGTAATGTAACAAGGGTAACAAGATTTCAGATCAGCTGATACACTCATCCATGAAGGAAACACATCATAGATCCTGTAAGAAATTCACTTGGCTTTGTGTGCTGAAATGTATCTGTTGACAGTAGCTTTATCTCTGGAGCTCTTAGGTAGTCATTAAAATGATGAGTCCTGATCCATTTAGGGTATTGAATCCCATAAATTCTTTATAATGAGGGTCCATCACCTTGTAATGTTTGTGCACTGCTGCGGTGAAAGATTCTTATTTGTTATGGGAGTTTATAAAAGCCAGAGCAGTATAAATGTAAAAGGCCTTGGACATTATTAAAATATTTCATATCCCACAAATCTTGTCCCTCCCAGACCATCACAGCAATAAAACGACTGTGATCTAGATCATAGTCATTATTATCTTTGTGGTTTGCAACTGACTTTGTGCGTCAGCGCACCGAACAAAGCAGAAATGTGCTCTCAGTTTGCCCTGTTTGAAGTGAATGCCATTTGGTGCTTAAAGTCGCAACTTCCTGGTGACTTTCAGAGTCCTCTCCAGGCAGAACACAGTACCTTATCTGGAGCGATAAAGATGTGTATACTGCAGGTCAGAGTTGAATTTTACCACAGCAATTTCTTCTCAGCCAAAAGCCTGTTGCTCTTACATTGTTTAGATACGTGTGTGTACACACATACTTGAATATATACTTTATATTTTTGTATTTGTATAGTTACTATACTTACTAATAGTTCTTATATTTCTATACTCAGTGACACTCAAATTTAAAAAAAAAAAAGAAAAAACAACAAACAAAAAACACTTTCTGACCTTTTTTCCCAAAAATAAGAATGTAATGGAGAACCACATGTGGATTATCAGCAGTCTTCCTCTGTTCATCTTAGTGAACTTTTTCAGTTTAGTGAACTTGCCTGCTGTCCACCACTCTTACACAAGTGTCAGGTCTTTGAAATCAAGTTGCTGTTACTTTTATTGATCCATTTTAAGTTCCCTGTGTTGAGAGGCATTTCAACAGATTTTGTGGAACCTTTAATTTGTCCCTTTGTGTTAATATATAATTAATGTATTTGAATACAAGCCTGGATGCTTCTGGTCTTATACCTCTCTTTCTAAAAGGTTCCATGTGGTGTACAGCAAATGTCTTGTGAGGTTATTTTTAGTTCAGCCACATATTCCGTGTGTCTTGTTCTGTTTTTTTTAATATATAAGGTGTTTATKTCAGTCTCAGTGACTGGTTTGCAAGAGTGGACCATTTAACATTTTTTTGTTTTGGATGAGAAAAGAAATTTATTAAGTATTTCCAATGTAAGCAACTGACAGTTATTAGGATGTCATTAGGCCTCCAGTAAGAGTTGGAGAGTCCATTTTTGTGCCATAGTCATAATTTTCCATTCATATTCTCTTCATGAAAAGTGGTTTGTCTTGTCCTTACCTAACTGCTCAAATAGCAGTATTAGTTTGAAATGTTGGTGTGGCATCCAATAAACTTGCTGACCACAAAATCATTTTCTTTCATCTTAATTTTCTCCCCTTGTGCTTTTAGTATTAGAAATAAAAAAAGAATTTTAAGGAGCACATGCTTAACTTGGATTAGAATCACCTTTAGCATTGAAAAATGGCTGTCACAGTTTCTTCCCATGACATGCAGAAAACGATCATTACCTATTCTTTATACAACAGGGATTTCTTTTCCTTCTTGCTCTTATATCTTAAATTTTTAAGACAGTTTCTCAGGAAAGGTATAGTATTGCTTCTGTGGATGGAAAATAAAACTTTGTAGAATTCTAAGTCTGAGGAGAGACAAAAGTAACTGGTTGAATTCTATGAACAGTAGCAGTCACTGCTGGGTAATTTTGTAAGTGTCAAGCTTTTTTTGTTGTTTTGCCATCTTTTTTTCCATCAAAGCTGTCATGTATTTACACCAAAACAAAAAATGGAACAGTAAGAAATAAGATTTTAATCTTTTTTAATTCAGTTGTTACAGCAGAGTTACTTCGTCCAGTTTCTCACAGGAAGAAAGAAGGATGTTGTTATATTTAATGCTGAACTGGTACTGAGATCTAGCATTCGCTCTTAGATCTACCACAGACTCATTAACCCTGAAACAATATAATTCCTCTCTTTGTCTCAGTTCTCTTAAAATATAAACAATACTTGCCAAGAGATGTTTGACTAAATTCATGTGTGGAAGTTATTAAAAAGAATAAAGGGCAAATTAAATTTGATCTTCATTTGAATATTTCAGTACTGGTGGTAGTGGGAAAYGGTTGTCAGTCTTCCCTGGTCATGTCTTTGAACGATGGAAAAACAGCACCCAGTTGAGCCAACAGCCACAGTTTCAAGGTCTTCTACATGGCAATTTAATAGTTATGCACATTCCATTATAGAAAGAAGTGAAAAGTATTTTACTACATCTAACCTCTATGAGCTTTTTTCACTGCTAGTTTCTGTGTTAAGAAAAATATTTAGTTCTTTATTTTAGCAAGAAAATATTTTATCCATTGCATTTTAAGAAATTATGAAACGACTTTAATTCTGTCACGATTGAAGTAGAAATAGGACTCAATGTCCACGGTCCYGTGAAAGTATCAATCATACATGAAAAGTACCTTATTTATTAGCGTAAGCCACCATTTGCTTTTTTGCATTTTTAAAATAGTTATGTATGGCTGTTCTTTACTTGAACTCCTGTAAATTAAAAAAGTAACATTATTATGAGCAAAAAGCTCCTTAAAATGCTTGGGTGACTTACCATAGTTTGACAGTCTTATTTATGAGTGGAATAAAGAGCTCTCTATTACCCTGAAAATATAACAAATATGGGAGGTGACTGACAGAAGAGGAACAAATGCAAACTAACATCARATTTAATCTATTGACCTTTAGGTTTTGAATTCCTTTAATTTGTGTCTTCTCTGCTCACACTTAGTATTTTTAACTGAGTATTTTCATTGGCTTTATTCAAAGAGTTTGAAAGCAGTGTGAATTTGATGGCCATCCCTTTGCCTTGTGTTTTGTATCACATTAAACCTTGACTTTGTAACATTCTTTTACTCAACTAGTCTGTGTGGGTCTTCTAGCAATGTAGACATGAGATGATCAAGCTCAGGTGAGGAGTTGCACATACATCTTGCTCTCTGCATCACAAAAAAAAAAAAAAAAAANCCCAACAAAACAAAACAAAAAACACCCAAAAAACCCCCCAAAACCAAAAAAACCAACTCAAAAMCAACTTCAAGTATTTGAAGTGTTTTAACATAACAATATTATGCGTGGTTGATGGTGTCTTCTCTCAGTAATGTCTCTGAAGCTGTGCGTGGGCGGAGACTTGAGCATGGATAGCAAGAATATTATGGATGAGTCTGGAATGGGTGCGAGAAGCCAAGAGTGTTGGAAATTAGGACACAATCTGAAATTGGGAGGAAAAGCTGTGTCTCTACAAGGACTGTGAGTGGCTAACAAAGACTGTGAGCAAGAAGTGCTTTAAGAGCATTGGGACATAACATAATAAATGTAGTAAATGGACTTGTGGAATGATAATGGAGGGTATTAGGGCAGAAGGATTCAGGAGGCTCTTAATTTTGATCCTCCAGYGTCGGTCTATAGAGCTGTTGCAGCTGTTTCTAAAACAGAGAATAGGACTGGATGCGTGCTTTCTAGAAGCATCAGTTCTCTTACTGTGCTGCACTGGGACGGGATAATTCAGTTGAGGTGTTGCCCACATTCACCAAATGGACCTGTCAGTTCTTGTGGTATAGAATCTGAGATGCTGTAAAATATTTCTTCAATGATAAGGACCACTAAACATTTTGTTTAATTTGTTGGTTTTATTTTGTGTAACTGAGATCTGATCTGGAAAACATCTTCTTTATACTGCTATAATGCAGTTATTGGAGTGAAAAATTGCTTTCAGATCTCTAGCCCAAGACTACTCCTTGAAAGCGTTTTCAAAACACTGGTACTTATGTATCCAAATTATTCCTGCTGTGGGCAGATTGGGTTATACCAAGCCTAAAATTTTACCTTGTTGTTCTGATTATATTTTACAGAATCTGGGAGGAGGCATAGCTGGCAGTTTCCYCTCCTTTTCTCTAAGTGTGAGGGCTTTCCTCATAGTAAAGCATAAACCAGGTGTAAACCCTGTGGCCAGGAGAGATGCAGCACAGTGTGAGTGGGGTAGCTCTGAAGAAACTGCAGTGCCTTATAATTGTGTTTACTGAACAGTAATAATGGAGAGTGCTGTAGCCTTTGCAGTATGTCGTCTTAACTCTCCTTTTAGTGTTTCTGAACAAAACAAGGAAATAACCTATACACACAGTACTGTCAAATACAGGAGGAAAGAAACTAAAGGAATAATTATCTGGAAGAGCAGTAAATATTTGTGCTTCTTATTACATTAGAAAGTAGGTAGTTTTTTAAAAAATGGTTTCAAAATAATAGCGACACCTGAAATAGATAGCTAGAACTTGTCTCTGCAGTCTTTCAATGCTTTGTAATCCTTAGTGACCATATCCTCTCCCTTGTAGAGTCTGGGAAATACTGTCATCCCAGCTATAGAAACTATGAAACCTACTTAGGAAGTGAGATGCAAACTCAGTGTGATGTCTAAGATCACCCAGAGTATCTGCRCAGTGCAGGGAATTGAACTAAGGATTCTCTGGGTCTAAGCTTGAGTTGTAAAGATTAAATAATCCTTTGGGCTCCAGTTCTAGCACTGCTGGTATCTTCTCTATGGTTCTTCCCCATTTTTGGGGGGCGCGGGGAGGGAAATGACTGAGGTGGTGTTGGTAACTCTCAAACTGACAGACTTATTTAAAACTTGTGAAGATCTTAATATTTTCTACCCGAGAACCTCATAAAGATGAAATTAGATGTTAGGATTTTATGGCCAAGTCAATATCTTAATACCATAATTGGATTTGTGTAAATGTATTTTAGGTCTCCTATGTGATTAGAGATGAAGTGGAGAAGTATAACCGAAATGGGGTAAATGCACTTCAGCTGGATCCAGCATTAAATAGACTCTTCACAGCAGGCCGAGACTCTATTATAAGGATATGGAGCGTGAATCAGCACAAGGTAAGTCGTGAGAGGATTCCTATGTCTAAACCTACTTTTTTCCAAGTTAATCATGCTAGTAAGCTGCCTACAGGTGTACCTCTGATACTGTTTTTTAACAGCTGCCAATTATTATGATAGGAAAATAATTTTGATATTGCTCATACTGTGATACCTGACATAGCTGTATAGTTCTTTCACAAAAAGATTCTGGAATAGTGACTTCAAGCAACTCTGCATTAGGCAACTTTTGATCCATTTGAAGGTTGAAGAAAGTATCACAACAGGATCTGATAGTCACAATCTTCTCCATTTCTGATGAGATCTTCTAAACTTTTTTTTTTCTTAATTTGCAGCAAGACCCTTATATAGCATCTATGGAACATCACACAGATTGGGTAAATGATATTGTGCTTTGCTGCAATGGTAAAACATGTAAGTACTTAAATGTTTGAAAACTACAGTATTCAGAAATTGTGTATAAAAGTATATTATCTGCTGCTTTAATTATTTTCCATCTTTTCTTAGTGTGTAAAATTAATTTGTGATGTGTATTGTAAATCTGATAGTGTAAGCAGATGTTTTAATGAAAATTTAAATGTGTATATAAATGATTCTTTTAATCTTTTTGAAAAGCAAATTAGAGTAGTACAAATATGCTCTAAAGTAATATATAAGCCATTAAAGTTTACTCTTTATTCTTTCCAATATAGTGATATCTGCTTCTTCAGATACTACTGTTAAAGTGTGGAATGCACATAAGGGATTTTGCATGTCAACACTAAGGACACATAAGGTGAAAAACATTATCTGTAAATACTGTATGTTATCACTGACAATCTTTTAAATATTAAGATGTAGACTTCAAATGGATAATGTTGTTGATTCATGTCGTTATATTTACTTTATTGTAGGATTACGTGAAAGCCTTAGCCTATGCAAAAGATAAAGAACTGGTAGCTTCTGCCGGGCTGGACAGACAGATATTCCTCTGGGATGTAAATACTCTAACAGCACTGACTGCCTCAAATAACACCGTAACAAGTAGGTACCTAGGGAGGGGAGGCAAATGCAGTGCATTTTACTGAGTAGCATAATCTGTGAGATCAATTTAAAACTATAGATACCTGTTTCTGTGTGTACATAAAAAATGTGCAAGAAATTTTAAGGTGGTTTTAGTATGTAATCGGTCCGTTCATTGCGTTATACAATAGCTGAAAATCTAGAGCAGCCAACAGTCATTTAGAATAGAGGACCGGTCTCTTTGAACATTTTCTTCTGAAATGTAATGTGCTGGTATTCGCTGAAACTTGATAGACTTTAGCTTGAGAAGCTTTTTGATCCGCAACTAACCCGTTACAGAAATTTTCCCTTAGGTTATTTGTCAGTGCATTTTCTGTGTATTATAACTTGCTTGGGTTTTGAGGGTTTTTTTGTTTTGTTTATATAGGTGCTGCAAAAGTGCAGTACAACTCCTAAAGCAGAACTTGATACATTTATCAAATCTATCTGTCAGAAGAATAAAGTTACTAGAGAAATTTAGATGAAAAAACATGCGAAGTAATACTAAGCACTAATTACATGTAAGGATAGCATACTAGCGAGATCTAACTCACTAGTTAGATATTAGAACGCAAGGAGAAACTGTCCATAGATTCTACGTATCAGGGTTAATCCTTAATGTCGTCATCATCTTTTAAGAAGTGGTCTGTCCTGCTTCTCTATCCCAGTGAAGACATTACAATAAATTATGAGATCTTTCCCCATAGAGCAATTCCAGCACCGCTTTCTTAGCATAGTCAAGATAGAGCTGGTTAAGTTTATCTTCTGGGAAGTAGGACACCAATCTTCAAGTTCAGTTAGATTTAGTTAGTGAATAACGTAAATCTGCGTCATCAGCATCCTGGTTTGTATTGGCTATTGTCTGTGTTTTTTCAGAAAGAGGTCTAGTTTGACCACAGTGTGTTTTGCTGCCTATAGGTAGGTTGGAAAAATAGTCTTCAAAGTGACTGATCTCTTTCATTTTATACTTAGTGTTTGATACGTGTTTAAACAGTAGCAGGGTCTCAGATGTATGCATTGGGAAAGAACATGCCATCTTGCTTCACTGCCACACTTGAATTTTCTAAATAAGACTACTTGCTTCCTCACTCATAGGTTAGGAATAACTCAAGAAAAATCTGCAAAACTAAAATTTGGAACTGGCACAACAGACTTTTAAGAAATTTCAGGAATATGTGATTCTGTAAATGAGAGGCAGGCATATAGTTGTTTTGGTGTGGTTTTTTTAATTACTGTTTTGGCTAATTCTGAAAGGTGTGTTCATTTTAAGGATTTGGTAGCTTCTAAAACTAAAGGTGCATCTGGTGGGCAGAACTGTCAGTTTTGCATTTGTTCTGTCTACAGGACTTTTTAATTCAAGTATAGCCTTATGCTGGCATGTCTGTGTAGCCTTCAGAAGAGAGATGGCTTCTAGTGAGCTGTGTTGGACTGCAGAATAGTATTGGGATGGCATATGACTGCACATAACTAAGTAGATTTACATTATCCAGTATTTTACCTTATCCTACCTTTCCCAGAAGTTTTCTTTCACTGAAAGTAGAATTATTTTATCACAAAACTTTGCTGATAGCTCTAAGTTATGCTATCTTCTGGTTGAGCAGGGAGTTTTTGAAGGAAGAATTTATTTGCTGGCTCACAGGAAAACTTGGTTATGGGGGAATGGTGCAACAGTGATACAGAACCTAAATGATTCAAGTGAATCATAACTGGGAGACAGGGAGTACTGAGGAGCTGATGCTTGTTTTGATCCCAAGATCAAACAGAAGTGGAGGCATTACCTCTAAGATGACAGAAATAAATTTGCATTTCTAGAGTTAGAATGGTAATGCTTCATAAGGGGGAGAAAGGGGAAGCAGGGGTGTTGTTTTTCTTCCTTTCTAATGCTCCCAACTAATGGTGTTTCTGTTGGGAAGAACATGGTGTATGTCCTTAAAGAAGCTGGTTTTCCTCAGTCCTTTCAAACAATATTGATTTTTTCAGAGTGCAAATGAAGATTGTTCTTGTGCATTAATTTCCTGTCTGACTACAGGGAAGCAGTGTACACAAGCTAACATTAAAAGGAAGCCTATTTTTAAAGAGTATCTTAGTCAGCATAGCCATAATTTAAATTAAGTGGAGAGATTTTGCTTTTGAGAGGTAGTCCCTTCCAGAAGAGGGTGGAGTCGAGCTTTGCTTTTGTTCTGGCATAAATTTTGCTTCTGTATGCTTAAGATTCTCTCTTCCATTCCTGATGTCCAGCTTGTGATAACTCTGTACGTTATCCTTTCATAAATTATTATGGTTGTTGAACAGTGTGCTAACTTTCAAGAGTTTTCAGTTCTGCTTTTTGCCTTCAACTATTCTCTGGGGACAGTGGAAGACTATGACTTTATTTTGGCTACAAATAATAGATTTCATTTGAAAGTTTACATTTGTATAGCCATAGCTAGTGGTTAACAGGACCCTGAAGTAAAGCTGTGTAATTCTTCCACTGTGACAAAATGTTTATGATACTGGGTCACAAATACTGTGTTAGAAACTTATTTCCATAATATACATAAATCATTATATAAAGTTTCGCATTTTTGCTGGCAATACAGTTTGTTGCTATTCTCAGCCTTTTTGGCATACTGATCGTATGGTTTTGAGGCTTGATGAAATGCCTAATGGTGCTCTCTGAATAGATCATTTTAATTTGCTGTGTCTGTGCTTTTCCCAGTTGAGGGATTGGTACTTTAATCTGTCCAAAAGTAGATTAGGCTAGAAGGTACAGAATTCCTCCACTCTGATGACAGTTGTGATGCTAAGGAGCATATGGTTTTCCCAAATGCAAAGGTAGCATCTATGCTCAAGTTAACACATTTCAGCACTGCAGTGTAACTTCGGTAATGCATCTCTGCTGAACGAAGAGAAGAGCCTTTAATATATAATGTAGAATTTAACTGCTACTTGGCTTGGAAAAAAATCTCTGCACTTAAATCCAAACGCTATRTATTATAAGATCACATAAAAGTATAATTTTCTAGTAAAGTAGTTGAGAAGAGCAAGAGTCTGAAGTGGTCCTGGCACTGAATTATGGTGCTAAAAGGGCACCAGGACTGTAATGACTGTAAGTCTGAGGGGTTACTTTGTTTTTATGCTAGCAGTAGATTAAGAATTGGGATGGGGTTTTCCTAGCAATATGCTGTCTACAGTCTTTCTTTTTTTTTTTTTTTTTTTTTTTTTTTTTTTTTTTTTTTAAAAAAAAAAAAACAACTCTATATATGGGGTAGAGTGGCACTGTTTTCATGGAACAAAGGATATTAAAATACCCTAAAGTACCATTTTTGAGCGAATAAATATGTTTTTCAAATGACAGCATTAAAATTGAAAATGTAAATTTTATTTTGAAATAGCTTCTTCCCTGAGTGGGAACAAAGACTCTATCTACAGCCTTGCAATGAATCAAATGGGAACAGTTATTGTATCAGGGTCCACTGAAAAGGTAAGCAAAAATCTGGTAAGGCTCATTCCGCTTCAGTTCAAAGTTTAGTATAAAGAGACAATTTTGTTCATTTCCAATGTCATGTCTGTACCAGCTTTGGTGTTTTTAATAGTGAGGGTAGATGCCTTTTTTTAAGTGGGAGTGTAAGTCTAGGATACAAATACCTGCCTCAGTCTGAAGGTKTGTATATATCCATGTAGCTTTAATAAACAGAAGAGACAATCAGATCATTTTGTGTAGCCCCCTCTCTATCAGAGATCATTACATTTCACCACAAGAGCTCTGATTTTGGGGGCAYGTTACTCAGATGATTATAAAAAGTGAAGCAGTTGCCACAGGTAAGAAAGAAGTGGTGCCAGCAATTTGTAAGACCCCTGCAGGAGGTGGGAAATGAAGTGAGCTAATGAAGTTCAAGTGTTCCCAAGAGATAGCCCATGCTCTTTGTTGTAAAGGAAGGTGAAACACCCTAAAGGCCCCTGTGCGTTGTTTTTTTTTACCTAATCTAACCTTGAGAGAATTTTATTTCCAAGTCAATATAAAAACGAAAAAAGGATACACCAGCAAAGCATCTGAGAGGGTTCTCAGAATCTTTTTTTTACCCATATCGCATTATCCTGTTTCCAGTCACTTCCATTCTTTAATTTCTTAAGACGACAGAAAAAGACAGAACAAATGAAATTAAAATCAAGTGAAGAAAATCACATCTGATTATTAGAGGTGCATAAGACCTAGTTATGTCTATCTTGTTCTAATGAAGTATGTTTTTGGTGATGGATGTCTGTGYCTTCGGAATAAGGGTTTTCAGTTTATTCGGAAAGGCTTAATATTCYGTAGAGAAAATGCATTGGTGTGAAGAATGATGTTAATGCCAGTTATCCAATGTCTATTTACATAGGTTCTAAGGGTGTGGGATCCAAGGACTTGTGCAAAACTAATGAAACTCAAAGGGCACACGGACAACGTAAAAGCTTTGTTGTTGAACAGAGATGGCACCCAGGTACGTGCTTTAACTTGAGACAAATACATGTTACAGAATGCAGAAATGTCATTAGTCTTTTTCAATATAATTATTTTATGTCATAGATTACAGAAGGTAGCCTAACAAGTATTTTACAGATACATGGTGATTAAGGGAGAGAGGCTGGTGGGTGAAAACTCTGTTTTATTACAGGTCCATCTAGGTATGGAGGGGGTGGTTTACATAAAATGTCTGGAAATTGTGACTGGAGTTGTTAACTGCCAGTCTTTGTTTAGCACCGTCTTAATGGAAAAATATAACCATAAGAAYTATGAAAGCTCTTTATGGAAAAAATGATTTTAAAAGACTTAAATACCTGCTTGATTTAAGTATGATGGTTGTTGCTCAGTGTCTTTCAGGCAGCTCTGATGGGACTATCCGCCTGTGGTCCCTTGGGCAGCAGAGATGTATAGCCACATACCGAGTCCATGATGAAGGTGTTTGGGCTCTGCAGGTCAATGAAGCCTTCACTCATGTTTATTCAGGAGGAAGAGATAGGAAGATTTATTGTACAGATTTACGAAATCCTGATATCCGTGTGCTTATCTGTGAAGAAAAGGCACCAGTTCTTAAGGTAATTGAGTTTAATTCAGAGAATCACAGAATGGTTGAGGTTGGAAGTGACCTCAGGAGGTCATCTGGTCCACCCCCCCTGCTCAAGCAGGGCCACCTAGAGCCGATTGCCCAGGACCATGTCCAGATGGCTTTTGAATATCTCCAAGGATGGAGACTTCGCAACCTCTCTGGGCAACCTGTTTCAGCGCTCAGTTACCCTCACAGTATAAAAGTGTTATTGTATTGCATGTTGTCTAATGAAATAGTGGCTTGAGGTATAAGTTGATAAAAGAATGCGTATTGGGTAACAAGTGTTTACTATACCACATCATCAGTATATTGGCTTTGTCTCTTAAATTACATCTGAAACTTAATTGTCTGAAGAAGATAAATGCCTGGCAGCTACCTAAAATATGCAAATTCAGATATTACTGAAATTGAATATGCTTCAAACATGAAAAGTTGTTTTTACCAGACTCTAGTATTGTTYTAAGAAACTAAGCTGGCATTGCCAAGGCTTTAGACAAAAATGGATGTTTCTTAGCAGCAATATATATGCACAGGACTGTTGCATACTCATGGGAACCAGGAATAAAATTTATTGTGGGTTTTTTGAACACCTAAACACGATGTTTTCTTAACTGGAGAAGACTGCATGCACAAGTCTGAGTCTTTTGAAGAGACTGCTTTTTGGATTTTTTTTGCTGTCTGTAACTACATAACATGACCTTGGAACATGTAGGCGTATAAGGAATGTGTGACTGAAACAGATACCAGTATATAAGCAATCTGGCTTTCCTTGTGAGTGAACTGGCTTAGTATGTTCAGATAAAATCCTGGTTTTATTAACGTAGTTTTGAAAAAGTCAGAATCTGAGAAATTTCAGTTCAAAATGGAAGATGAAAGCTATGGTCAGCTGTACAAAGATCAGAAGGGGTCTTCTAAGATCTTAGCTACAGTGATTTGTTGTTGTCCAAGAAATGTAACAGCAGAGCCAAACGTGTAAAGTTCTGGTTTTTAATTAGTACAGAACTTCTTACATTCTCTTTTTAACCATGTGAAGTATTTGAATGCAAAGTAATTCAGAAAATATTGTACTTATCAAACTGTCCATTAGACAAGATTGCRTCATGCTAGAAGCAACTTTAAATACTGGGTGTTTAGACACATTGCATCTACTATTGTCCATGTCCAGAATTTATTTGTTGAATACTTGAAACAATTTCTCTGGAGTTTCAAAAATTGCAGCTTAGTTATTTTTCATTTAAACTTTGTATTTCTTTAGTAAACGAAAGTAGTGCTGTTTCTGAGATACATCCAAGTATGGGAGTAGGTCTACACAGAGCAAATATTAATTGAACAAAGGAAAACTAAGTTAAGCGTGCCTGAAAGTATCTGTGGTTTCATTATTTAGATGGAACTTGATAGATCAGCTGATCCTCCTCCAGCACTTTGGGTTGCAACAACTAAATCCTCTGTGAATAAATGGGTAGGTGATATATTTTACACTCTGTGAATTCAATTAAGTAGTCATGGGACTTGCAGTCTTGGTTTGGGAACTGTTGGACTGTTTACTGCAATTTGACTGTGACTTGCTATGATCTGTAAGCTTTCTGTAAAAAAAATCATAAAATGCTAATATTGAAATTGATCAAAAGACATTAAGCTTTGAATTACTTCCTTTGCTATCTATTTGTGCTGCTTTTAGAAATAAAGTATCTTACTTGGAACTGGATGGTTAACATCTAAATAGCAGCATGAACTGGCAGTTGTTACTCACAGATAAAAGCAAATTTTATAGATTATTATGAATGTGTCATTRTTTTGTTTCTTTCTTTAGACTTTGAAGGGAATTCATAATTTTAGAGCATCTGGAGATTATGATAATGATTGTACCAATCCTATACCACCCCTGTGTACACAGCCTGACCAAGTTATAAAAGGTAAACAGCTGTTTTCCAGAGTACCTTATAAAATCTGTTATCATTAGCAGAAATGGTAGATCTTTAAGACTGGCTCAGGTTTTTAGGTACTTGATACTATGATTTCAACCGAAACAAAGACAATGTGGTTATGATCTATCTAGTGTTAATTACAGTTAAAATAGTGTTTAAACCTTGGTGATATCCAAGTCTTACATAAAATAGTGAAACCAAAGAACAATCACACATGTCATTTTATACAGTTTAATTTAATGTAATATTAGAAAAAAAATCACTGTAGTGACCTTAATTCTTGTTTGTTTGCTAGGGGGTGCTAGTATTATTCAGTGCCACATTCTTAACGACAAGAGGCACATATTAACCAAAGACACAAATAATAATGTGGCATACTGGGATGTCTTGAAGGTAAGTATATAATTTCAGATTAAATGTCTACTGTTGGATGATTAATTATTTTGTACCTTTATATATAATTTTTAGTGCATGAGATTCCTATGGTAGAAAGTAAGTCATCTTTCTGTCCGAAGACATAATGCAAAGATTGCTTTTTGAAAGGGGAGGGGGCATTTTTGAGCTTTTCTGYATCTTTGCCTGACGTGAGGCTGGGTATTGACATCTTCATTCACCTGAAATTCAGACTCTTGAATTCTTTCCTGAAAATAGTAATGTTTGCTTTGATTGGGTTTTGTTTCAAAGTGGGCTTGTAGAGGCCCATGGGCATCTCTGCCCAATGCCGTATGGAATAGCATAAGAAAGCTTAGCCTGCAAAAGGGAAACCTGTGCTTCAGGTCCTGCTACAAACCCACAGATCCCAAGCGAGCGTGCTGACTAGTAGTCTGTGGAGTAGTCTGAGAGCGTGAACTCACCGCTTCCCTTGTTAGTTGGCAAGGTAGCAGGCAGGAAGGCAGGACTGGAAGCAAAGTTAGCAGAAGGAAGCATGGCCTAGTGTTACTTTCTCCTGTGAGGAGAGACTTGGTGTGGCATTTCTTTATCTTGCTTTACCCAATGATTGGTCAGAGGAGAAGGAGAAGAGTGCAGAGAGAAAGGACTGGAATCCCAGATCAGTGAGATGGCCAGCAGTATCTTCTCTTGCAAAATACTCTTTGAAATTCTAAATCTTTTTTTCATCTTGAACTATGCAATGCTCCAGCCAAGATTCAGTAATGAGGTAAAGCATGCCCAGCTAACTTGCTGAGTTGCTGACTGAAGTGAGAAAGAAGGGAATTAAGTTGGAGAATGTAGGTTTGTACTAAAAATGATCTAGATGACTTTTGTGGAAAAGTGAATAGCTTTTCTTTCTTTCCATTTACAGTTGGTATATATTTAAGTACAGTGTTAGATCTCAGGACCAAAGTCAAATGCTAATGTTAATTTGTACCTTCATTCAATTCTTTTTCTCTTTTGTAAGGGTTTCAGAAGCATCTCTTAGATATGTTCAAATACGTATTCACTTTAGAGATGGGGTTACTCGCCAGGTCAAAGTGTCATCTTATGTGTAGGATCACTGCGCTCTAAAGCTAAGACTCTTTATTGAGGATGCTGGAAGAAAAGAGGGAGGTTTTCTTACCTGTAGCTACACCCTTCAATCTTTGCTTCCTGTAACTTTTCCTGGATTTTGAGGAAGTAAGTCTTGCAAGGTTACAATCCTTAGAGTTTGCTTAAAGCACATGTTTCAGGATGACTCTGCAAGTGGATTACAAGAATTTGGATGTTAACAGACTTGAGGAACTTTAAAAATAAAAGTATAAAATAAAACAGATAAACTAAAACAGGAAAAAAGAATCTGCACACAAATTCACTCAATGCTGTTCCCATTGCAGTAGTTGAGCTGAATTTGTTTCTAGATTTGCAACAAATATTGGTGTTTGATGGAGAGTTGTACTGAAATATTGATACTGATGGGGAGAAGAATGACAGAGGATGCTATAAGACAGCTATCTGCTCAATGATAGGGAAAATGTTTTTTATTAATGTGAAGTAATACTTCCATACCTCTCCACAGTCTTGATGCCACTACCTCAGAAATAAATAAAAAATAAAAATTACTTACCACATAAACTATTGTTCAATTTTTTGAGGAAAAATTTGAACTTTTAACTTCTGTGTTTCTAGACTACAGTACTCATGGAGAAATCATAAGTCGAAATCATTCCAAGTGTATATGAAAGTCAACTAAAAGATTTGAGGTGTTGATATGACTCAATACTCAGAATTTAAAAATTTGTGTATTTCTTTTGGTGTACAGGCATGTAAAGTTGAAGACCTTGGGAAAGTAGATTTTGAAGAAGAAATTAAGAAGAGATTTAAAATGGTGTATGTGCCAAACTGGTTCTCAGTAGACTTGAAAACTGGGGTGAGATACAACTCCTAAATCTGTTGTTCCAATGTCATATTTCATGTATTTTCATATACTGTTTGTTCACAAAGGTTTTAGTATGTTATAAGCTTTGAAGAACAATCATCATTTATCTGATGGGTTGGATTTATTTTGAAGCAAACCAGCAAATTTTACCTCAGTTCTTAATAATCTGAATAACTTTTTTTTTTTCTTATGGTATGGTCAGTTTAAATCCACCAATACCAATTATGAATTAATACAGTTTGGTAAATAAAGTGTGCTATCATGCATTGAGAAATTCTCTTTTTTGTATTCCCAGCTAAGTATGAACAAAATAGATTTATAGACTTGTTTAATACAGAACAACTATTGCATTCCTCTTCCTGGTGGTCTTTTTCCAACAGATGTTGACAATTACTTTGGATGAAAGTGACTGCTTTGCAGCCTGGGTTTCAGCAAAGGATGCTGGATTTAGCAGTCCAGATGGTTCTGATCCAAAATGTAAGTTTTAACTAATATTAGTGTTTTATTGAGAGAAAAAAGCAGACTAAATTCCAGTATTTATGTTTCAACGTATTCCAGTGCCACATATGTCAGCAGCTGGTTGGATTTTAGGGTTTATTTTCTTGAGACTAAATTCTGCAGAGAATTCTCCAATGAGAATGTTTGCTTTTTTCTGAAACATTTCAGTCATGTTCAGGTTTTCTATTTAACTTCGTTTTAAACCTTCAAGAAGCAAAAGGGAAAAAGTAATATTCCTAAAGTTGGAACTATTACCTAATCTAGAGAATGTTATAGCATGTGAGTGATCCAACAGTAGTGATTCTAAAATCAGCTTTTTCTGAAAGATTGTAACGTATAGCTCTGAGATTATGATAAGCAGATTTCTGTGCCCATAAATAGTTTGTTTTGGGAACAGACCTACTCAAACTTTTGGGAAAGTTTTCAGCTGTGGATCAAATGTAGATATTATAATGCCAACGGTTTTTATGTAACTGAAGTTCTACCTCGCTATGTCTTGACAGTAAACCTTGGGGGGCTTCTGCTACAAGCACTTTTGGAGTATTGGCCTAGAACACATATCAATCCAATGGATGAAGAAGAAAACGAAATAAATCATGGTTAGTATTTTAATGTTTTCCTTTTTTAGGATTTGTTCATACATTCTGTTTGTTTATATTTCTGTTTCTTTAACAGATACAACTTGACTTGCTGTCTTATACCTATCTCTGTATGCATTATAGACTAACATTTTTTAATGCTTTTAAATTTGGTTTACACCAAAATTTGCTGAGTGGCTTTCTTCTTCTGAAAGTATCAGCAAAAATCTTAAGAGCTCTGGTCTGTAAAAAAGTAGGTGAATAGATGATTCTGAAGTTACAGAAACGTGATGCCTTGATGAAAAACAATTACTGGCAAAACTAAGGCTTGACTTGGAAAAGAAACAGCCTAGGTAATGACAGCAAAGAGCAATAGTTCAGTTATTCAACATTAGCCAGTATTCTCTTGACATAATTCCAATTTGTTTCTAGGTATTATGAACAATATAAAATAAAAGAAAGATTTATTGGAAAAAAATATATTCAGTGGCTATTAGAATAATACATGGGGTAGGTCTATACAAAACCATCTTAGAGTGGTGTTTTAAGGTAATAATGCTAAGTCTAATCAGGCATGAGATAAAAAGCACAGCTATGTAAGATAGTGGCTGAATTTGGCAGAATAAAAGAGACTGTATAAATCCTAAGTTTGTGGATTATTTTGAAATGAGTTCAACCCAGATCAGAGTTGACCGAAAAGTCTTGTCTTTGCTGATTAAGAAATTACTTTCTACAGATAATGCAATTAAGAAAACTGTAAGTTCAGCAATATCTTGCCATTTTGTGACAAAGATTGTGCCAAGAGTTAGCTACTTTCCTCTTTCAAAAATGACCTCCATGGAGGGTTACAGCACTTGGCAGGCTTTTCTGGATAAAGTTGCTGATTCTCATATTTTTGTATATTGGCAGTCTGCAGCTTGAGAGCCAGATAATATGTAAGAAGTATAACACAGGCTTTTGTATTGTTGGAACACTGATGCTGCACTATTTATTTCTGTGAGTAGTTGTGAATTAGTGGAATGTTTAGAATATTCACTACACAATCAGTCTTCATTTTCCCTTTCAAAAGTAACAATTAAGAAACTGACACTGAACAGTGGTTTAAGAAGATAAAGTGTACCTGTTGGACATTGAAATTTGTGTAAAGAGACAAGAACTTAAATATACATATATATATATATGCAGTATCATTCCTCTCAATTGTTAACAGAAGTGTTATGAAGAAATCTTTCAAACTGTAGGATTTTTCACTTGCTCTAACTTCAGTATCATATTCATCCCTTCTAATAGAGAACAGATTTTCTCTTTTGGTTTCTTTGCTCGATATGATTTTTGACCTTCTTTCACTACATGTGTGGCTGGTCAGAAAGCTAAGGAATTATTCATCTCATGAGACTATGCTATTTAAATTTCTTATGTTGCTTGAATTCAACATCATGTTCAAATACAGTAATTAGATGCTGCAGTGTAATCAAGATGATCTTTCTCAAATGAAAGGCAGGCATCTAAATAAATACATAATAAATATATATATAAATATCTGTGTTTCAAGATATCTGACTGACTAGAAGCTGCACTGTTCAAGAGGTGCATAAATAATGCTGATTTTTCTTTAATTTTATCCTATCCATCTGATGTGGAATCAGGTTCTTCAGTGTTTAAAGAGYGTACTGCTATAACTAGCTAAAAATAAATTGAATTTAGAATGCAGTAACTTCAAGGAAATGTGAGTCCGAGCTTTACTAGTACACTATTTTGACATCTGGCAAATCCAGGTAGACAAGCAAAGCTAACATCCTTCAGAGTTCTGTAGTGTCAGCATAGAGGGGAAAAATAGTCTTGTCTCAGTGGAATCGCTTTAGTTGATTTCTAATATTAGTATTGTTCAGTTTGACAAATCCTCAGAATTCTGTTAAGGAACTGGAGAAAACTAGTAATCAGGTTTTGGCTCATGAGCTCTATTTCCCTTTTCTCAAAGGCTTTTGAAATAGGCCTTCCACAAACCTGTATYGATCTAGTTACTCTCTGGTGTTCCTTTTTATATACTTGCTATGTGTTGGAAATGAGGATTTTCTTGGTTTTTATGAAGCTTATGATTTCGTTTATTTATGAAAGACATTAGCTGTAGACACYTTTTGGTCTATGTATACCCAGTTTTAAGGCCTAGTGCAGTCTCACTGTTGTTTTGTTTTTTTTTTCCCCAACAGTGAATGGCGAGCAGGAGAACAGAGTCCAGAAAGGAAATGGATACTTCCAAGTGCCACCACATACACCAGTTATTTTTGGTGAGGCTGGAGGACGCACTTTGTTCAGGTATAAAAACTCAAGAGTGTAAATTCAGTGGCTAAACAATCACTTCCTTTGTGCAAGCAGAAATGTTATCAAAATGTAATACTTGCATCCGTTCTGTACTGTACATCCAAGACATACCCTTGACAGGCAAAATAAGCAGCTGTTAATGATAATTTTGCATTGTCCAACTGGGTACGTGAGTTTGAACATCAACAAAGTGTGGGGTTTTACAACAGTAAGAGTTGTATATTGTTCTTAGTTGTATGTCATAGCTTTAAGATCTTTTTGGGTGCCCTCTTTCTGCAAACTGATTAACTGAGCTTTGTTTTAGAATGAAATTGTGCTACTTTAGATTCTTGTAGAACTTCTCTTACGGGTCTGTTGTGCTGGTCCTTGAGCATTAATGACTCAGGGGATCCTACTCACTAGAGAGTTGGTTTCTGTTGCCAAAATTATAGTGTAGGAGCACAGGTTCTGTATTGTAATGTGTATATACTGATTACTCTTCTATTTCTTTTCATTCTACGTTGAAAAGCCTAACTGTGATATATGATATGTCAGAGACAGTTTAATAGTGCTGCAAAACAAATGCCAAGCTTTCAAATACCATGAAGCATTTAATATTTACTGACATAGTGGATTTTAAATTTGAGGGGTGAGGGATGTTTGATTCGTTGTTTTTGTTTCCCAGGCTGAATAGGCCCAAAAACTATGTAACTTTCAGTCGATGAATTGGTCAGTAAAACAGGGTAACCTTTTTCAGCTTTGAAAACTGATTTTTTTCTGCAGTATCAATGTATTTACAGCAATGTATTGTAGCTGGGGCTTAATATTTGCATCCATACTGTACTGGTGGATCTTGAGCTTGTTCTCAAGAGAACACTGAAAAGACAGCAGTGGAGGGAGCAAGCCATGCTTATTGGACCTGAAAGGTGGTTTGCAGGACTCTCTGACAAAATACTTAATTGGAATTTATAAAATTATATGTGGCTTTGTTTCACCATTGTATGTGTGCATTTCTTAAAATTGGTTTTATTCTTTCCATTCGGTGAGGGCTTAGCAGACACTTTACATGCAAAGCTCATTTTTCCCAAGCAGAAAAGAATTGCTTTATGCCAGGTGCCTTTCCCCTTCTGACAGCTTTGTACTTCAACACACAAACATACGCAATCCGTGAGCAAAGTAGTTTTTTAAATTTCTCTGTGCCGTAGCCTGTAGTCTCCTGAGATACTTCTCCCTGTTTCTGCTCTAGGGATCTGTTGTCTTCCTGCAGCTACTTTTTCTGGTCTTTACAGAAAATACGTGATCACTTCCCCAATAAGTTTGATGACGTGAAGGGCCAGCTAACCGAGTTYAAGCTCCCTGCCCATTAAAAGGGCAGGTCCTTTCCTGAAAGCTTTTTAATGCACATTACAATAATTGTTTTAATTCACAAAGGTTATTTCTGTATGTCTTAGGTTATTATGTCGGGATTCAGGTGGTGAAACTGAATCTATGCTTCTTAATGAAACTGTGCCACAATGGGTAATTGACATCACTGTGGATGTAAGTAACACGTGTATAGATTTTGCTTTTTTGTTGTTTTTTTTTTTTTTTTAAGGTGAACTACAATTTTTTTGACTGTACAGGATCTGAAATGACATTTTAAATTTTTGTCTGTTTGTATTTAAAATAAGCGGTCTCAAGGTCTGTATTCAAGACCCTTTGAGATTCATTATTTTTTGATGTGTCCAGTTAAGGTATTTTTGCTCACTTTCTTTTGACTGAAAGTCTTAGAAAAAGAATTCAAAGCACTGTGCGTAATTGGTATCCTTTTCAAGTGTGGAGAGCAGGAACAGAGAATACTCTTCACATTGCTGCAGTCTTGATACTATCTAATTTCCTTTGAAATAAACGATAATTTATATTCAAAAGATAGACGATATGTGTGTCATCTAAATTGAAGCATCTCAGGAGTATGAGTAATTTGGATGTTGGCTGTGGTGGTTATGTTGATTAAGAATCTCTCTTTTTGATAATTAGGAGCTGAATATACTCCACGTACCAGCTGGTGGAAATAGGAGCTGATAACAGTTCATTCTAAATTAACACTTTTCAAATTTGTTTCCTTCTAGAAAAATATGCCCAAATTCAATAAGATTCCCTTCTACCTCCAACCTCATTCATCATCAGGGGCAAAAACTCTAAAAAAGTAAGTAACGCATATTTGACTCTCAAAACTGCAGAAAGAGAGTTGCAAGCTCAAAAAAAAAAAAGTTTGCCAGACAATTGTATTGTGCTTGATGAATTTGTAGAAGTTTTTAGTCATTTAAGCAGCATCACTCTGAAGCATTGAATTATATCAGAATATTTGAAAGAACTGTAGGTTTCTTTTGGGTTCAACGGGCAGTTGCTTAAGTTTATGCTAAGAAATGTCCAAGAACTAACTACTGAAATTAGACTTTCTGTCTTTTGTGGTATTTCGTCAGAAAACAGAGGAACTTACAGATTGTTACACTGTTCAGAACCAGTTTTATATTATGTTTCCTGTTGCTAACAGTGAAGAGTAACAGCTTTTTAAAAGGAAAAGGTACAAAACCTGACAGTAGGGAATGCAGGATAGTCCGCCTATCACATTAGCTGTAACTGGGAGCTATATAGGTTAGAAATCAATGTAGGTCCTCAGATATGAAGTCAATGTCATAGACAGTTTGCCTACCATTTATATGCAACAATTTTCAGTATTTTCCACAAATGCTTAGTTCCTCTTTAAGTCTTATTGAATTCTTCACATCAGAAACAATTTGTGAAAGAGGAGCTTCATAGGCTTTTTGTGTATGTTGTGGAAAAACTGCTGCTTATTACTTTAGAATGCCCTTCTRTTAATGTAGTAGGGTGAACAGCATATTTTGGCTTACCTCTCTTATTATTCCRTATCCTCTGTCCTTCTCTTACTAATCCTTTTTCTGTTGAAAGAATGAGGGTTGTGTACAATACTCTTCACCTGAGGTTTGATTTAATTTGGTCTTTTGACTATCCTACCACTTTTCTGAGTCTCTTTTGCTGTGTGAATCTTTGGATAAATGGCTGTTATGACCATGGTATTCTGGATGATCCTGATAATTTACTATTAAACTTATAATATAAAGAGCTTACCTGTGTACTTGCATAGTTTGCTACAGATAAAGGTATTGTGAAGATAAAAAACATAGTTTCTCAAGTTTTTTCCTGCCAAACTTCGCTTACCTTTATATAGAGACCGACTGTCAGCAAGTGATATGCTTCAGGTGAGAAAAGTGATGGAACACGTGTATGAGAAAATCATAAACTTGGATAATGAGTCTCAGACAACTAGCTCTTCCAATAATGAAAAAGCAGGAGAACAAGAAAAAGAGGAGGACATTGCTGTGCTAGCAGAGGAGAAGATTGAACTTCTGTGCCAGGACCAGGTAAGTTACTTGGGCGTTTTAGCCTGTGAACAAAACCAATGTCTAGCGATGAATCAGTTGTGAATTTCTGAATACTGAGCTTGAAATATGCTATAGATTATCTATTACTTTTAAAACTCAGTAAATGTTTTGACATCATGTTAACTTAGTGCTCACACAAGTTCAGACAGCTGCAGATAGCTGGATCAAAGAATTTATATAGTATGCTTGTTTAATTTGGTCCGACTAGTAGCCTTTATAGGATTACTCACTCATACTCAACAAATGGCCTTAATACAGTTCCAYAGAGTTCCATTTCTAGCATTTTTGGAATGTTTTGAATTCTACATTTCTAGCAGAGTTTAAAATTTGTCCAAAATCATGAATCGTCTAGTAAGTGTGTAAGTGCATGAAGATTAAATATTGAGGAGGTGGTTGTAATATGAAGTTATATGTTACATTGCTAAAATCTTTCAGTAACGTGTCAGGTTTACTTGCTAGTTGAAAAATCTGAGCCTTTGCACGGTTCGTCTTTGATGCCAGTTCACCCATAGGATTGTTTTGCCTAACCAGAGTGTTTTATCTTTGAATTTCTGACAATCTAGCAGATTTGTGGAATAAAAGATGAATTTTTACTGTTTAGGTTTTGGATCCGAATATGGACCTTCGAACTGTAAAGCACTTCATTTGGAAGAGTGGTGGTGATCTGACGCTTCATTATCGCCAGAAATCAACGTGAAGGGAGTGCTGGACCCAAATGGTTACTTATTTACTTGACCATACTGTACTGGTTCCAAGAGTAGTACTATAGAAGCCCACTGAACCCCTAAGGTAGATGAGACTTCTAATGACTCAGTATGGACGGAAAGTATACATTTAATTGAAGTGACTAATAGATCTGTAATATAGAGGAAAAAAAATCTATAGGACTTAAACTAAAGTCTGTCCTGGTCTCAGCCAATGAGATGGGAAGTCCCCGAGTGGTTCGTGTTGTGTGAGGTGTACAGAGAACGGATGATAATCCAGTGCAGACTTTTGCTTCCTCCTTTTTGCTTTTGTTTTTCCAGAACATAATATCCTCATCTGCTCATGCTTGATATGAAACCGTTTTGGCCATATTAGTCGCTGTGTTCACAATGTAATTCAGAACTGCACACAAAGTATTTTTAGTACATTCCACTCATGAAGTTCGTACAATGATTTCTCACAGGTTACTCAAACATTTCTACCACTTAAAGAAATTTGGAAAAGAAAAACAACAGAAAATAGGTATTGCATACTTGAAAGAATCGGCCCATTTAATTGCAAACGAAGGGTTAACATTAGAATTGTTTTAATACTGCAACGCAGTTGTTGCTTTAGAGAGCTGTTGACATGCAGAATAAGAACACTAGATAAATATTGTAGCAGGGTCAGTCYGATGATGCTGTGCATCATAATAGAGTGAACATGCTTTGCAGCAACTTAAAGAGGTTTTTTTTGTGGGTTTTTTTTTGGTTTTTTTTTTGTTTTTTAATATATATAACTACTTCCTGCACTGTGTCCTAGGTGTTCTAAAGACACACTAGTCTAATTTTTGGTAACTGTGCTCCAAAACTATGTGACGCTTTGTTAAAACTTCAGACCATTCTGAAAATAATTTCATATGTTTAATGTTAAACTTTAGAAACTTCTCAGCAGATTTCATATTCATGATATAAAAATACTTATTCTTCTTTTCCGAAGTTTTATATGCAGTTGTTCTTTTGTTATAGATGTATGCGAATCTTCTTTTCACTGTTATTTCTAAAAATCTGTGACACTCATAGACTCATAGTAGTCTTTTATAGAGTTTAACTTATTGGGGGGAGGGGGTGAAGGCATTTCAACTTTTCATGAGAAAATGTGGGGCTGTCCCAGAAAACCCTTTGTAGCCAGAACAAATTACAAATCCTCGTAAAGAAATTGTGTAAAAATGACTCTTGTCTGAAGCAGAAGCACAAGTGCCTTCAAAGGGCAGTATATTATTCGAGTTTCTTCAGGAGACATATGCTCTTGCCCTTCCTGTATCTTGCTATCAAGATTTAGGTTGAGGCCTAAAGAAAGTCCCAATAAATTATATTACTGGGATTGTGTTGGTCAAACAAAAAGTAAAATATTTTTCATCGCGTTTCATTTGAAAAAATAGTCAAATCATTACCTTCTGCACTCTTAAGCTAGCTAAACAAATTCATTGCTTAAACAAAAAATATGGTTCAGAACTAAGCTAGCATGTCTTTTTCCCTGTCTTTTGAGAGTCAAGTTTCAGGTTTTTATTCCCCATTTCTGTGTATGCTCAGTTTGACACAACTGTGCTATAACTGCACATTTTTAGTGATATTTGTGAATTAAATGGCTAAACAGAACTGTAACTTTTATTGATAAATTGTTCTGACTTGTATTTATTAATAGCAAGGCTCTACGCTTGTTCCAATAGGCGCTGTTTGGGTTTGGGTTATTTTTTTTTCCTGGTTGTCTTGCTGTCCCATTGTATACATTGGAATTGCTCCCAGTAATTTTGTTTGAAATCAGCCAAGGTTGTAATTTTTCTTCTTTTTTTCTTTCTAACCATCCCAAAACACAGTTTCAGGAAAGACTGACAGAAGAGTCTGCAATGCCAGAAGGGTAAATGATGTTTCACAGTTGTATAGAATAAAAGGCTTTAGTTAAAATATTTTCCAGTTGTTTTGTGTATTGGATCAATTATGCAATTTTAGAGCTTGGACCATTGCCACTTAATGGTTGTACTACAAAGGACTTCAAAGTCCTTTGAAGCCTCAAGTAATGGAATGGCTGAAGAAATGGCAGTGCCTTAACACAATCCCTTAAAGATGATCTTATAATATGGTTGGATATAAGAATTTAGCAGGCATGCAAGCCTTCAAATACAAGCCCCAAGATACTGTTGAGGTGGAGAATGTGCTCGAGTAACACTGTTCACATGGGCAGCGCGTGCTTTTGTACTATGAAAATGTTTTGTGCTAACACCAATGTGCATAAGAAAAGACAGCCCTGCTACAAGTGACTCGTGCCAGTTGACACTGAGTTTTCTGGATGCGGAAAGGTTATAGCCCTGTAAGAGACACATGGGAAGCCAAGACTGGGTTTCCTGATGCCAAAAATGCCAGTACAGAATACTCAAAGCCTTTGCTGTGGGGACTGTCAACTGGGCTGCTCTTGGAGAGGATGCAGTAATTCAGCGACTGAATGTGTTCCCGGAGACTCCGCCTTAGATGGAGCGTCAAGTGAGAGGAGCTTTTTTGCTACTCCCTTTTGATTTCTGTCACCTTTTCTGGAGTTGTGCTGTCTGTAAGAGTCCTGAAGGCAAGAACAGGAGAGGCCCCTGCACAGTGTTAAGGAGTTAACATGAGAGTCACAGCTCATCGGGGCATTACGAACAGAGATGTAGTTCCAGTTTGCCAGGATCATAGGAAAGGCCATTGATTGTGGAAGTTTCTTTAATTTCCAAGTTCATATTGGAAAGGAGTAGTAAATCTATTATTTAGTAGTGTAACCTGTCTCCTGGAAAAACATTTATCTATGGCAGGTGATTTTTTTTCTCTTCAGGTGGGCTAGTGCTGAGAACAGGAGAGCTAGGCTCAGCAGTTGCAGCTGAAGTGCAAGTATCATTTTAGGAAGAGAAGAACTACTTGAAGGATTTAGCATAAACTTTTAGAAACACTAAAAAAAAAAAAAAAGAATGTTCAAAATAAGCCATAGGCAGAAGATGATAATGTAGTTCTACCTCCTTGCCAGAAGTGGTGGGGGAAAAAAGTGACTGGGGATGTATTAGTCCGATTATCCGTATTCCATGGGAGAGGGGCAACCAGGGGACTGACAGTGCAGCCTCGGTCAGTCTTGAGCAGAGCAGCATGAGAGCTGTCCCATGGCTCAGATCATGTGAGCTGAAGTGTGGGCGTCTGTTCAACTTGTAGATCTGAGGGTTGCTGACGCAGGGGAGAGGCCAGTTTGCTGAGGTAAATTAGCATGGAGGTGCCAGGGAAGGGGAGAGAATGCGTTTGCCAAAGGTGACGRCATAGAGTGACTGTTAATGGTGTGAATCCAGTTACAGTACTCCAAATTTTGGCCGGTACCTTACACTGAGGTATTACTTTTTCTTTCACAGAGGTCCCATTTGATTCAGACTCTATCCCTAGAAATTTCTTGAACTTGATATTTAGCATCAATCTTTAAGCACATGATCTTACACTTGTAGATGTGCTGATGGCTCCCAAAYGGAGCCAGGTGGAGTTACCACCCAGCTAGATAAGAGAACTGTTAAAAGCACATGCAGACTTAAATATCAAGAAAGTGATCCACTAAAATAGTTTCCTGTACTCTGTGGTGGTGGTTTTTCTGTAAGCAGGTGAATCCTTTTAGACACAAGTAGAAGAAAGCCACTTTGTGCAAGCATCAGGGAGACTGGAGGTACTGATTAGAGACCAGACAGGGGCATGCCCCATYTCTCTCTGAGGATATTGTGACAGTGCTCTAGCCCTCTTTTTCATGGGACTGTGAATGCTTAATTATTTCTTGTAGCTTAGAAATGTAACTTAAACCAAAAAATTGCTTTGAAATTGCCGTTACAGCAGAAGCAATGCAAATTAGTGTTTGCTTAAGGTGAAAGCAAAGAGGGAGGATGTGTGGACATCGGTGGCAGTGCCCAGGAAATGACAGATTAGCACAGTCAAGTCAAATGCAGTGAGTAACCTGTAGCTGCTTTCACTTAACAGCCAGAGGCAGTGGTGCCTAGTTCTTTCGTAATTGCTTGGAGTCCCACAGTCTCTCTGAGCACCCATCCTGTGTTTAACCACCAGCACCCAGCTGCTCTGGCTCGTTAGGGTTAGCAGAGGCACAGCTCAGTGGAGATGAGCTTTGCCTAATCCTTGCTGTAATACTTGAGCTCCTGGTAGCCTCCTTTTTATTTCAGAACTGGCCTATCCTCACAGGCCTTAGGAGGTATGTTTCTTTCAGCAGTAGTACCTGGTCATTCCCTTCCTGAACTTTCCTCAAATTAAGGTGGCAGCAGCAGTGAGATAATCACAAATGCTCCAGCTCGGTCTACAGCATATAGTCTGTACCGGAGGGGATGGCTCTCCCGCTGTCTATGCTTGCAGCGACAGCAGGAAGGCAAGGCAGGAGGCCTGTGTCTCCAGGAGAAGTGGAACCTCTCTGAATCCAGCCACTCTCAGGAGTTTCTACCACCCTTTTTAGGTTTTATTTTGAAGTTAAGACATTCTGATCAGCTTTCTCAGCATGGAGGTAGCTTCAGGCATTTCAAAAGGTAGTCTCCAAATTGTCCAGAGAAAAGAATTTGATGAGGAGATTAAAACCCTTAACCTCATTTAGCATTTAAATGATACTGGTTAGGAGAATACAACATACTGCTGCTAGAGGTTTAACTCTCTATGAGGTTTTCTGAACAGGTATGTTAGACCATTGTTCATTTGGATGTTATGAAAAAAGAATCAAGTCTTCTTAAATGTAAACCAACTCCCCACCTCCCCTTCCAAGAGCCAATTAACATAAAGTAGGCTGGACACAGACTGCCATAAGCATTAAGCCATTTATTACTGTGACATTGGAAAGTTAGTATGAGTTTTGACATTCCCTGCTCTTAAATTTCTAAAGAGTGCTTATGGTACAGCATCACTTAAATGAGCTTCTACCAGCTTAAAAATGGTTTTGACAAAGGTGTAAGACTAGAAACTAAATCAACAACAAACCAAATAGATCATCTAGAGGTCTTCATTCATCAGGCTCTGAGACCAAACAAACCTACCAACAGCTTATATTATATTTATTTTTAGTGTTTGGTGGTTCACCCTTGTCACAGTCAGTTGGGGGATGAAAAGAGGAAATTTATTTTAGCAACATGGGAAAAAAAAGTCTGTTCACCATTAACAGACTATTTAGCAGACTAGATTTCAAATATCTTAATTCTACTACCTGCAGTTAGGGCTTAATGCATTCTTCTTTAAAGCAGAAGGTATTCTGACCATCCTGTTCAGAGCTACTGTATTTTATGTGAAAACAGTTTTTAAGACTAACAGAGATGAAGGAATACAAAGGACAGATTTTACGTACGGATATACTCATCTGAAGACCTCTCTTGGTGTTGCAACTTCATCTGCACCCTTTTGCTGAAGCTGAGCTGTCACAGGCAAATCCGTGTGACCCAGACTCCCCATCCTGCATCGTCTCTAGACTTCAGCCTAGTCAGTCGTTTCACTTACTGACCTCCACAGGGCACAATGCAGAAACAGATCAGGAGGCAGGGCAGAGAAAAGGAAATCAGACAACACTGTGCTAAATAAGTATACTCTAATTTAGAGCTTAAACACACACCTGATCTCATACCCCATTCTCTTAATTTATGAAGGATTTTCACCACACTAACTGTACGAGCTATAGTGAAGTTATTCCAAATCAGCAGCTTTAAAAGTCCATGATAAATCACTGCCCTGAGGGGTGTAAGAACACCCACGTGTTTCTTTTGTGTTTACTATTACATTCAGAAGCTAGYTGAAGACAAGGGCAAACAAAACAAAAAAGCTACAAAAAGCAGTAGATGTTGCTGCACTAACATGTTCCATCCCCATGTCTTAAACAATGATTTGTATAAAAATAGAAAATGGGTAAATAGAAAAGCACAACTAAAGAGAAGTTATTTCTCTGTCACTACAGAAACCAAGACGTATTCAACTCCACTGAAGAGGTTAATCGCCCTGAAAACACATGGGCCTGACTTAAAATCATCTTTGACTTCAGTTTGCTTCAAACAACCATCATCAGTTTCCGCTCCCCCCTGCCTTTTTTTTTTTTTTAACTGTGAGATGACCACATGATCCATTGAAGAGCTCAAGTGAATGACAGGACCCACCCACACRATTTTGTCCTATCTCTATGCTGCAACTTCAAACCACACAGTACTTCCTTTCCTGCAAAAGTAGTTGTAGAGGAGGTATGTGAATAACTGTTATAGAGAGGGGAAGCTCTAAAACAAGTAGGAAATGCTTTGAAAGTCACAAGAACTGTCAAATTAAGGCATACCATTAGAAAAGCTTTCTAGCATGTCAAAACCATAAATAGGTTTGGTTTTGTTTTTTTTTTTTTAATGCCATCAATCATACTGAGAAATCATCAAGTGTCACTGTTCAGGCAGAGTGCCTTCATAAATACATTCAGGAGCATTTGTAGGCAAATGTGAATTCAGGAACTTGATGTTTTGCCAGTCTCCAACTTGTTTCTGCATTAATTTCTCCATTAATTTAGTGATCAATCCACAGATCAATCCATTAAACAATGATTGGAAAAGACAATAGGCTATTTCTTTTATAATATCGTCTACACTAACAAAATAGAATAACTGTAATTCTTTCCAAGATCAGAAAAATATTCCAAGCTGTAGTATTACAGCATACAGCAGTCTAAACAGAAGCAGCATCCATTTCACTCATGATCTTGTGCGGCTTCTTCTTCTTTCTGTTCACATGCTGCTTCATCATCTGGTTTCACCGGAGTAGTGGTTAATGAGCTCTCAATACTGTTTAAGAGCAGCTTTGTTTCTTGGTTATCAGGATCAGTTCCTAGTGTTGTTTTTGAAGAAATTTCATTAGGAAGAGCAAAAGAAGGTAAAGATGGAATTGAAGGCAGTAGGTCGTCCAACTTGGGCTGCTTGACTGAGCCTTCAGAATACATGGTTACATCTTCAGGGTCCAAAGCTGTGGCATGTTCTGGGAAATGGAAATAGTTTGTAAAAAACCAAAAGCTGTCAGGCTAACAGACAGGGCCTCTGGTTACCATACATCTAGAAAAATCAGCTTGAATGAGATACCTCATACAGGCACATAACTGGATTCCCAACTGTCAAATACATGGGCTGTGTTTACTCAGTTCTCCCCAAATCCAGAAAATCTGACAGTGCAAGCAGGTTTTTAAGAGGCCACGAACCATTTGGTCTGCTGTATTCTTATGCTAGAGATGTTTTATTTTGTATTACAACTCTTAGTCACCCCACCTTTTAAAAGGCAAAGGCATCTATAATGTGAAGATATATATTTTTTTAAAACAGAAGAGTCACTATTAAGATGACTGCAATTTTGTTTTCACTTTAACCTGGGAAGACAAGCTTGTGGTACAAAAATTCATTTACACTGATTTTAGAAATACCTACTTTTAAGGTCAGTTTAATTTGGATCATCAACTTTTTCATTTAAAGAAAAAGACACACATTCTATAATCTTATAAAAAAGCCTATTAGTTTTTGTCCACTTCTACACCTGATTTCTGCTACTTTTCCCATCTCATTTTAGCCAATCCCCTTTCTGATTTTTCTTAAAATTGGCTTATTTCCAAAAAGCATGATACTTTGGCATGAGTTGGTGCCATTCCAGAAATTAGGTCAGAGGCCTGAAGGAAATCTTGAATACGCTTACCAAAATAAGCAGAAACGTCATTGCTCGACATTAACTTTTCAGTGCCCACTAAAGCATCTGCTGCTGGTATATTGGAGGAGGCAGATGAAGACATGCTGGACACTTTTGTTAAGTCAGCGAGTTCAGGAAATGAAATACCAGACATATCTAGAAATCCTGAAGGAGAAAGCAAATATTACAGTACTGTTTTAGATGGAACACAAAATTCTAGATTCAAACAGACATGTTATATCCAGACTGAAGTCAGTGAAGTCCCCTCCCCACTAAATGCAAATAAATTTAACCTAAAAGTGAGCTGACATCAGTGGAAAGACTTCTGCAGAATGTTAACCTCAGTCAGGCTCACAGTACCCAAATTCTACACTTCTGAAATCCAGTGAAGTGAAAAGCTTTAAGGAAAACAACCACCAATGCTCATAGTTCTGTATTTACGTCTCAAACTTGTTTAAAGACCTTATTAGTTTACTTAGATGTCCTCCAAAGAATTGCTGAAAAAAGCACCAAAGAAAATATACCTGGATCCATAACTCTCTGGAGAGGGGGAGGAGGAGAAAGTGAGCTTTCTGGTGAATAACCACTCATTTCTTGATCTGTGGAATGATCCAAGTTCGTAACTATTTCGGAGTTGTCACTCTGAGAAGTAGGTGCCAATAATGGAGTCTGGAATAACACAGTAAGAAGGAAAAGCATCTTTTTATATTGAAAGGTTCACTTGAAGATGACCTTCCTGTGGAAGCATTCTGCCTCGGTCTCCAAGTACGCCAGTTCAGAGAGAACCTACGATGCCGAAACTGATAGGCAAGCCGCTGATTAGGACATGTTCCAATGTAGCCTTTTAAAGCCAGTACGTTCTCAGAAGAACTTACATATACACTTAGTTCTTGTAGGTGTATTTTATTTCCTAGTGAGAAGGGTATTCTTCTAATGTGGTTCTCATTGACTGATACAGCTGCAGTATGCAAGTCATTAGGAAGAAAATATCTGGCAAAAATTTATATCAGCAAACACTGGTGAAAGAATAATTGTAATATATGTAATTGCACCCAAATACAGTGAGGAATATGGAAGAATACCAGCTGAAAGTTTGAGAAAATAAAGGGTACAGCTCAGCAAACAGAGTTTCTCACTCATGCTACCCTTCCTGTCATCTGCTCAGCATCATCAGCTCTCACTTTTCCTTCACCTAACTTCATTTTGTTCAAGCAAAATTGTATGCTGTACTCAAATATACTGTATTATGAGTGTCCCAACAAGTAGAAAATTYCAAAACTCCAGAGAACATAACTGATTTCTTACATACCTCTGTGTAACCATTAGTAGATGGTACAGGAGTTCCAGCTCCTGGTAAGGGTGAAGGTGGTTTGCTTTCTGGCTTTTTCTTCAATACTATAGACTGTGTTGGAATTCTGTGCAAATAGCCATATCCAATACCACATCCTAAACTGTACAAGAAAAGTAAAACAAGACTTGAAAAAAAAAAAGGTGTTCTTAACAAAGCTAGTAAGTGTTTTAAATTTTGACTCTTTAAAACAAGAAGAGTTTGAGTCTTTAATCTATAGCAAGAAACACCTACCTGCAAGAATCATTTCGCTTAYGTATAGTACTCAAGGAGCACTCTGCAACTAACATTTAGACATAYGTAGCTTAGCTTTCAGTTCATCATTTTTATATCTTTACAAAATATATAATCTGACCTAATTTGGATTTTGTTCTTGCTTTAACCAAATGTTTGACTRTGAGAACGTAGCTAGTGAATCTGCTATCGGGGAAGTCAACACAGGTTTTGCCATTGGYTTCAACTCAAACAGGATTAGATCCAGAACATGCCTAATTCCTAGTTCTAAGCTATTTTCTTAATGGAAAGATGAACAGTTTTGTGTGACAAGTGTAAGAAAACAAGACTTAACTTGAAAACAACAAGCTGTAATCAATAATACTACTACTCTTAACAGGAGCTCATTTACAGTGAGTATATAACCTGTCATCAGCCAGTGACTGTCCGGAGATCAGTACCTTCCTTCTCCACCCCAAGCTCCATTGGGAGTCACAACTACCTCTCGAATGGAATCTGCTTCAGTGTTATAAACCATCAGCTTCAGCGGCTTCCCCTCATGGGATTCAATCAGTGAAAAGAAATCCTCTGACTAAGAAAAAAAAAAAAGTAGTAGTTATTAAACTCAAATGTGTAAGACAAGGAGCTGGAAGCAAGTTAGCATTTTACACAGTTATTTWCTTCAACATGAGATATTAAAAACCCAAAGACAGACTAAAACTCACTAGTGTAGTTTGATCTTTAGGGGCAACTTTTTTTATTGTCAGATTAAAAAAAGATAATTTTTACTTCAACCATAAAGCATCTGTCAAACATCAACCTCCCAAAATCCCAAAACACTATTCCCATACATTTGATGTACACACAATTAGATTTATTAAAAAACCAAACCCTACAACATACACTTGGCAGGCATGAAGACAATCACTACTTGAAGGAACATGCGCCCTACCTCCTGAAGAATCTGATCAGATCCAACAATGTAGTCAGTGTACGGCTGGAGACCAGCTAGAGCTGCAGGAGATGCAGGTTCAACATCCTGTGAGAGAATGACATGTGTCATCTGCACTCGCAGCAGGACAAACCACCCCAAGATCAAAAAGGAAATCTAACTCCAAAGGCAACAGAAAGAATATTTTATTTATGGGACAAAACAGAAGTCCTTGAACAGTCTACATCTAGGTGTGACATCTTGTAAAACATGCTGAATAAGAAAGACCCAAGATACTACCAATTCAAAATGAGATACTCTGAAGATGTTGAAAAGTTGCATTTATTTAAACAACCAGAAACATAACAGTCTTTCCTATCCTGCTCTACTCTTTCAGCTCTCCCTCTTAATAAGTTTTTGATGCTTTTTGTAACATTAATATTACTTTGATGAAGGTCAGCCAACAGAGAGACACCTATCGAGCCAGAATCTTTTTTGCTTTTGCCATTGATTCTTTAACATAAGACAGAAAAACCTTCTCCCCATCACAAACTATTTGGTCTGGTTGGGATGGAGTTACTTTTCTTCACAGCAAGAGGCAACACTAACAGTCACCCACTACTTGCCCATATTCAAATAGCTCAGACAAACTTTCAAGACTGCGTTCCCTTCTTCTGTGTGATTTCAGCATTGTACTTCTACATGCAAGTTACTTCTAAACATTACACTTTAAAACAAGGTTGTATGAACACTAATGAGCCACTAAAGAATTCTGTCTCACCAGAACGTGCCACACATGTTCATTGGCTCCCTGGAAACTGCAGAACCTCACGCTGGCTCCAAGAAGACCTTGTCCTCCCCACATGTTACTGGGGATCACCTCCACCTCTCTTATTTTCATTGTTTTGATATTATACACCTCCAGTTTCACTGCTTTTTCAGCATTTGCTTTCAGCAGATCTTTCAACATATTGTTTTCTTTATTCTGTAGAGCACAGAAAGAGATAATGAGTAACATTATTTCTAGTTGCACCTGCACCACAGACATCACACCTGTGGCAGAATTTGAACACAAAGAACCAAAACTGTCAAAGTTTAGGCTCTGTGTCTCACAATCGGTCCCAGCAGTTCAATTTTCTTTTATTAGAAAGCAGTCAGTACTGTCAGTTCATGTCCCTTTACATAAGTACTTACTACTGTTATTTCATCACTTACTTTCCCGTTCTTCATAACTGCTATTAGATAACAACAGCAATCTTAGATCTCAACTATGTAGTCATAACAACAAGCAGCAACGTTTTACTTCATGCCTCTGATCCCCATCCTTACTCAATAACCCTTCAAAGTCACTGCAAATTGACTGTGAAAGGACAGACTATTTGGGAGCAGCTTAGAGAACTATCATTATTTCTGTCATGTTAAAAGATTGATCTTCCACCAAAACCTACCATTATAACAATCATTTCCAGAAAGACACCCCCACTAATGAAAGCAAAACTTAATCAATTCAGCTTGCGTGTAGCTAGGACGAAGCATACAGCCAAAGCTGTGAGCCTTTTAAACCAAAAAACCACCAAACCAAAACTCAACTCTTCTTTCATAACTCACCATATAGGAACTGTGTTCCCAGGCTTAAGTATAAGCAGAAAGGCCATGATTCTTTTTCATGTTTTATCAAATGTTGAAACAAGTTCCTTTAAACAAGTGTTGAGCTCTTACCATTGACTCACCAGTTCAATATTCACCTTGTGGCAGAAAATATGCATGAATGAGTAATATAATAAACATTGTGTTAATCTGTTAAGAAGTTAAGACCACTACAGGCATAAATAAGACTTTCCTCAAATTTGGATCCAGCCAGAGAAGAGATTTTGAACACCACCAAGTTTTCCTTTACCTTGTTAATGTCATATACAATGTCCAATATGGAAAGCTTTCTTTACTGTGACAGCTTTGGCTTCTACCTTTCATCATTATAATACCCATATTTCATGCAGGGGAAAAAAATAAAAATCATTTGAGCCTTACAAGTCTAGTGTGTCCTATTGCAATGATGAAATCAAAGAAAGGTTCCAGTCCTCCTTGCTGAGCTGGGGAGTTTTCTTGAACCTGCAACACATACATTTTATTTTTATTATACATTGATCTCTAGCTACAGTTAGAGGGACAGTGTTAATCTTTACACTTGATTCAATATTTACTTTTGAGCTGAACCAGAAATGAGATAACAAATGACAGACCTCGGGAAGCAGTCCACAACTGTGAACTTATTTTTATAGAACTATGAACAACTGGTGTCCTAATTAAGCTGTAAAAAACAGGTTTTGAACCCCATACAAGACACAAGTATTGTCGTGCAAAGCGCACAGCATGGCATTATTAAATACTGAGGACTTCGGAGAAGGGCTTATTTTTCAAAGTGCTGCTTCAGGATTTTCTTCCATGCTACTAATAGCGTGAGCACATTGAGAGTCCCAAATTACATCACAGCCATTTTTTACATAAACACAATTTACAGCACATTAGAATAGGAACACTCAAGAGAGTACGCTACAAACCCAGGGCTAACCAGAAGTATTGGTCAAGAAGATTGCCATCACTTACAAGAGATTCATAAGAAATAAGAGTTACATCATCTCAATTTCATTATAACTCAGTTATCGTAAAACAGATGTAATAAAGAAATATAGAGAATACCTATTAAAATGCATTCACACCAGGATGAAACCCACCAAAAGTTACACAGAACTTGATATATGCAGAGCATATGAGAGTATACCCACTTCAAAGTATAGTAACAAAGCAACATGATATTAGGGGAACCATTGCAAACATGCTAACAGTTCACACTGCTTGTAACTTTACTTTTGTGAACTCGGCAGTACAGCCCTTAACCTGCAATATGTTTGACTCTTGAAAGCCACCCCACAATTTAAGTGCTAAGTTACAACCCACACATCATCTAAACTAAGTAGTTCATTGCTAGCAAAGTTAAAACTGCTACATCTTATATTTGGTCTTGTGTTACCAAACTGCCTTTTTTTTTTTTTTTTTTTTAATTTTTTTTTTTTTTTTTTTTTTCTACTCCTCCTCTATTTGGGGTTTTTTTTTTTTTTTTTTTTTTTTTTTTTTTTTTTTTTTTTTTTTTTTTTTTTATTTAAATAAAGTTGTATCAGTATTGGGGCTTTTGCTGGCATAACTGTCTATGCAAGTTATAAAATCTACATAAGTAACAGCATAGTTACTTCAGCAAAAGCTTTTAAAGAAAAAAAAAAACAAGCAAACAAACAAAAAAAACCCCCATACTTTATTATTAAACAGTCAAGACTGACCACTGTAACCACAATTGGAGTAGGAAGTATTAACTTTCATCACAACCCTAAATTGCATCAAAAGCAAACAGCCAGCTTATACTGAACCAAGTTGAAGGTTAAAAAGAGTTTACCCTACATCCCAATTCTAAATAACGTACAAGAAGCCTTACCATGAAACTATCACGTAACACAATGTCAAGGATGAAAATGTACACAAAAAGAAGTATGTGGAAGTTATTACGGAGCTCATGACATTGTTGTTCAGATGTATAAAAGCCATACAGATTCCCACACGAAGCTGTAAGTTGCAAAAAAAATCCTGCAGTATTTGGTTTTCAAAATGACACCGTATCAAAAGTTGCATCAATTCCCTGGAGAAAACTTGGTCTCCTGCATACTGTAGGTCACTAAAATCATCCTCCAGTACAGAAAACCGAGCAGTATCCTGCACTTAACATAAAGGGAGGAGGCATTTCATGACCAATACTCACTTCTGATAGAGTTAACTCAGTTAAGGAGACTGACAAAAGCAGATTACATAACAACACTGGTACCCCAAACACATCTTGTGATATTGAGAAACTCAAACTGCTGCTGAAGTGGAAAGCAGCATGGGGCAACAATGTTTCCACTCTTATTTCAGGGAGGAAGACCACCARCTAAATGAAATGATAACTTATGCAACAACTGCAATCAGCAATACCTCTGCCTATCTTCAAGCTCCAAGATATGCATTTAAACCAATGTGCGTGCAGACAATTTGCCAGATCGAGGAGTTACAACAAATCTGCATCCACATACTGCGCCTGTGAAAACTAGCCCCTCAGGAAAACACTGGCTGGAGCAGGAATTAACCCCCAGCCAAGATGCTGTAAAGATCCGCAGAGAAGTTAGTCAAACCTTCAAGCCAAGGGAATTTGGAGGGGGGCGGGGAGGGAGGGCTATGCTATTCTTAAACTATTTCAAATAGCACAAAAGGGTCCCCTTGGCTGTCCGGCAGCCAAGGCATGGCAGGTCGAGGCTCCGATCCGGTAGAGGCAGCCGGCCGCCGGGGCGGGTGTGAGGCCGTGCCGGGCGGGTGCCCACTGCCGACGGCCGCTCCTCCCCTGCCGTCGTGGCAGTTCCCTGGAAGGAGCCAACAGGTGGGGGCCAGGGAGCCCGCGGCCGACAGGCCCGCCGTCCCGAGCCAGCGCCCTCTCCCGTGCCGCGCCCGGCCCGCCTGAGCCACCGCAGGCGGGAGGGGGGAAGCGGGACCCCGCGCCCCGCCAGACCCCCCCACCCCCAGCGCCCGCCGCCCCTCCCGCCCTCTCCCCCCGCGAAACCGCCCCCGCGGGCCCGGCGGCGGCCGCCTCACCCCGTGTACGTGGAAGCCCTCGGCGCCGCCGTCGGGGACCTCGGAGCTCGAGCCCAGCCCCATGCCCACCACCGCGGGAGGCGACGGGACGGGAGGGGACGGGACGGGACGGGACGGGACCCTCAGGCGGCACCAACCGCAACGAGCATCGCCCTCGCGCCTCTCCCTCAGCTGAGGGCGTCGCAGGCCTGAGCAAGCGAGCGCCGAGCGCGGCACCCGCGCACAGCGGCAGGGAACAGGCGTTCGCCTCTACTCCGCTCCCTGCCGGCCCGGCGGGGCGCGTGACGCGGTGACGCCCTTAGCGACCGGGGAGGGGGCGGGGAAAGCGAGGCGTTGCTGCGGAGAGGGGGCGCGAGCCGCGGGCGCCCCGAAGGGTCTCTGGGCGGGAAAGGGCCGCGCGGCTGCCGGAGGGAGCGCTGAGGAGAAGCGGGGGGGGAGCGGGGGTCGCTGAGCCTTGTCAGGGCTTTGGCTGGCCCGCAGAGGGTCTGTCACAGCCCTAAGCCGGGCTGCGGCTCCCCCCGGCTCCTCGGAGGGAGGCAGAGACCCAGGCGCCGCTCCCGGGGAGGGAAGGCAGGCAGGCGGGTGGTCCCTCGCTCTCCCCTCGGCCTACCCTGGCGCTCGAAATGCCCTGGACTGCTTCCGTTTGAAATGAGGAATGGGGGTGCTCCCTGCCGAGCCGGGGCAGCCCCTCCAGCAACCGGCGTGCAGCTGGATGGCAGTTTGGGTCTCAGAGCCTTTTTTTTTTGGCAGAAACAGACTTTCACTTACAAATTCTCTTTTCTTCACGTATGTTCTTACAAATCTCTGTAAAAAACAGTTGACTACTGTTCGCATTCTAACAGCCTTTTAAAAATTATACTCATGTTAGCATAATCCAGGAGGAGATTATTATTTTTTACCAATACCCAATTCACACATTTCAAAAGAGCAAGTGTTTCTGTTCTATTCCTCTCTGTAGGCATATATTAGGTATTACGCTCAAGAAAAGTATTTCCACCAGCTGAGACAACTAGCAGACTTTGAAGAAGCAAATCAATGGTCCAGTGTTGCTGTTTTTCAAGACACAGGGAGCCTGGTGTTTAGGTAATTATTAAGAAGTGGTGATATTTCCATTCCCCTGAAATCTCATATCTGTTCCACTCTGTTTTACTTAGGGTGAATTCTTCTGATTCTGCCTTTAACTCATTAATGGAAAAGTTCTGAAAGTTTTCAAAGTAGTAGTAGTAATAGTAATAATTTGAACATTATTATATTAATATCGTTAAAGTGCCAGTTTTATTTCCTGCGTGCGTACTTTCATTCCGGTATAAAAGCATCCATTTTAGTTAAACTTGGTAGTTACTGCTCTCACCTCCAAGATGTCATTTTTCCAAAGGATCCATCCACATAATTTCTGTGGTTCAAGTGTGATGCATAAAGACAGAAGAGAAAAAAAGCTGCTTTCTCCAACTTCTGCCTTTGCTTCCAAGTGAAACTCTTAAATTCCCTGTCACTTCAATAGCTATTTATGCTTGAAAGCCATACATATTGGCTTATTTTTTTCTCCAAAGAAAGACCAGGATATTCTCAGGAGCCTTTTTAAGTAACTTTTTGCCGGTGTTATCTCTAAGCTGTGATTGCAGACCCATGTATCACATTCATTGAGCATATGGTAGAAGTGCACATAAGTATTTAGAAAAAAACAAAATTGTGTCAAACATTTTTTCTGTGTTTTCTGCTCCATATTTGGGAACCTTATCACATAATTATATTTTTTCTTAAATTCCTTTTCTTCAGAATGTCTTTTATAACAGGTGTACCAGTGAAGAACTGCAGTGTTGGCCATGTAATTATTCTATTTATGTTGAATAAATATAGAATATTAGAATTAGAATATTAGAATTAGAATATTATGTATTCTATTTATATTCTATATATTGGCCATGTAATTATTCTATTATCTACAAATAATAGAAATAAGAAATCTTTCTTCAGACATACCAAAAGTAGATGCCAGAGAAAAGTCTGATCCCAATATAAAATGACTACCTAGGAAATATAAGACCATAGCAAAAAAAGTCTACAGGAATTATTTGCATTTGTGTTTACTGTGGAAGATAGTGAGGAGGTTCCCATCCCCAAACCTTTCTTTGTAGGGAACTCATCAGAGCATCTGTCTTAAATTGAGGGGAAGGTCAAAGAGACTATGGACAGACAAAATGAACAATAACAGTTTGCAGGAACAGGTGGTACTTACCCCATCTCTTCAAAGGGACTCAGGAATGAGCACGCCTACAAACAGTTGTATTGAACTTCTTGCTTAAAAGCACATTGGCTGTAGGGGACTAGAAAGTAGCGCATAGCCTATGTTTTAAAAAGTATTCTAGCAGAGATCTGATGGGGAGGTCTGTAAGCCTCTGTCAACAAAGTAATAGAGATGATAATAAATAATAGTTTTAGTGGGTACCTGAGTATTATATTCTTGGGAAGAGTCAACGTGGCTCTGATAAAGGGGTGTCCTGTCTCACACATCTATTTGAGTTCCTAAAGGTGTTAACAAACATACAGAAAGGAGTGATCTGGTTGTTTAGGTTTCAAAAAGTCCATTACCAAAGCTTTATCAAGGGCTTTTCACGGAAGCTAAGCAGCAATACCATAAAATATCTTTATTTAGATGAGTGGTTAAAAGATAAGAAGCAGATGATAGGAGTGAATGATCGCTACTTGGAAAGATCATCCAAAGAGTTATCCAAAAAATGGTTAGACCCTGCTTTTCTTCATATTCTAAAAGTCCTGGAACAAGAGATAAGCAGTGAGATAACAAAATGTACTGATGTCATGGAATTATTCAGAATAACAAAACTAAAGAGCAGTTGCAGAACTGCAGAAGGATCTTGGAATATTAGGTCGGCAATAAAACCACAGGTATAATTAAGTGTAGATAAACATAAAATGATACGTGTGGGGAATAATCCTGACTAATTCCACTTGTGAAATGGTGGGCTCTGAGCTGTTCAGGAACAGCCTGAAGTGAGATCTAGGGTTTACGAAGTGTCATTTCAGAAATCAGAAATAGCCAAAAAGCAAATCCATGGTTAAGAACTATCAGGAAAACAATGGAGACTAAGAAAGAGGACATTGTTGAATTACTGTATAAACTCATAGTTTTCCCACATCTTGTCCTTCCATTAAAAAAAAAAAAAAAACCCCAACAGAAATGGGAAAGCTTGAAAAAGGGCAGCAGCAATGATTAAAGGTATCACTAGTTACCACATAGGGAGTGATAAGCAAACCAGGGCTTTTTCATTTGGAAGAGAGACGACTGAAGAGAGAATGCTATAAAATCATTTGTGCTGTGGAGAGGGTAGTCAGGAATTGAGTGTTTGCTCTCTTTCAGCTTAATAACAAGGGAACTGTTGAAACTATGAGGGCACACATTCAAAGCAAGCAGAAGGAGGTGATTTTTCACGTAACAGTTGATTATGTTCTGCAACTCTCTACCACAGGAGATTGTGACACCAAGAGTTTATGTGGACCCAAGGAAGCAGTGGGCAAGTTCACTGAAGAAGAATCTGGGGAGGACCAATAAATACACAGAAACCAATACAACGAAAGGTATTTTCTGAGCTGAAGCCATCTGAAGGCTGGGAGACTGTTCGAAGGAAGTATCATTTACACATGTCCCAGCCTTAGTCTTTGCTAGGCACTTTAGAGCTGCTATTGCAGGTTGAGAGTGGGCTAGATGTGGCTTTGGTTTGACCCAACACAGCTGTTCTTAATGTTAATGCTCATAGCTCATTACTCCTTGCTATTCCATGTAGTTTACAAAGCTATCGTAGAAACATGCATGCGCTAAGAATAGCTTATTGTGATAGAGCATGCAAATGAAACAAACTACCTAGTTAGACTGTGGCTCAAACTTCATTTATACAAATAACTTTTTAAGTGATTGCTGATAACATCTGAATCAACCATCCATCTGCAATGTCTCTGCTGGTCAAATGCAAGGTGCTATCTTACAGTTAGGAAAAGCCAGAAGGTATCATTCTGGTGTGTCATTGTGTTGTCTTTTGGAATTCATTTGTGCACACAAAAGGTGTAAAATATAGGTAACGGGTTTTTTCCCCGTGCTTTTACGTATTACTTGTCACAAGTTTCAACAGTCAGAAACTTGGCAATACATTAGTCCGCTGTTTCATCCACTTATCCAGGTTAAATTAGGAGTTGTAGAATGAAGGAAATCTAGGATAAATGTAGGTATGTTTTAAGTAATGTTTTGTCTAATTTGCTAAATAAAATAGTACCAAAAATAGTGCTGCTGTCACTAGAATTACTGAAAAAATCTGATCTGCCCTGGACCGCTCTTTTGCAACACATTTTTATTTAGAAAAATAACTTAGCTCGTGTTTATTCAACACTTAAGCAGTGCTTGCATATTCCATTTGTCTTATACAAAGCTCAGAGACTTCAATAAATTATTAAACAACAGCATTGCGTAGGAGAATTCATTGTCATCACATTATGGTATTCTCATGAAGAGAAATCGAGTTTTATTTTGATGTAGCTACCTTGAAGATGATTCTGCGCTACACTAAAGATTTATTTTGAATAGTTGCATGGCTGTTTCTAGAACACCAAGAGTATTTCAGGCACTAGAGGAGAACACGAACTAGTAGCTATTTCTTCTATTAGAAGTAATAAATTTTAGGAATACAAAGATCCTGAAAGACACAAAACACTTGCAGCTCACACGGGAGTGACCCAAGGTTCAACAGTGCTTGGGACTGAGTTGATGTCCCATGCAAGGTAATGGGAGATTTACATTCTATGTCAGTGGAGAATTTTATATTATTTTTCAGTGTGCCTTTGTGCAAAAATAATTCCTTTTTTAAAGATATAATTTCTAAAGGAGAAAAGCTTACTAATTTACTTTCCAGTGTGGCAAATGCTGAACAATTTTGATTTCAGTAACACAATCTGAGAAGCTACCTACGCACGTGTTTCAAGAATTAGGAGGCTTGTTTCATTTGACTGTTTTTGTCATTATATGACTTTTCAAAATTTAACACATTTAGCACATTTTTGTTTGAATATTTGTTTTTAGATTGTGAAGCTGGTTTAGAGCTGGAAAACAAGAGAAACAGGAAAAATGCAGAGACTAATGAAGTATATTATGCAGGAATGTTTTTATGGCTAATGGATAAAAATGATGAAGGACTTGACAATGCTGAAAATGTCTCCTGGATCTAGAGAGGTAGTGTATAAATGGTATTTCATCTGTAACAAGATAGAAGTTCTCGCTATTTAAAAAGTAAAATGAGATCATCAGACTTTTAATCAAGTATAAGAAAATATAAATATGCAAAAACTAATGTATACTGTACTTAAGATTATAATTATCTAGATTGCATTTCTTGTTTACTATAAAATCTGGGGAAATTCATTGATTTTTTTTTTTTTTAGTGGATATTTCTACATTAATCCAAAACTTCTTCTGATGAGGAAGAATGTTTATTATTTTTTTCTACAGTGGGAAAATAAAATAATGGTTGGGGGTTGTAACTTTGGAATTACTTTGATGTAATTATATGCCAGAGGCAAGGAGTCTGGAATTAAAAGGCTTTCTGAACAGGTCTTACAGACTACTCCACTAAGAGGCAAATCCTGACCTACTGAGAAAAAGGTACAAGGAGTTTCAGAAGAATTCCAAGCCTCCTCTTCCTGTGTTTCTTTCTGTGATTCTTCTTTCCTCATGAATTGTGTTATACAGGAAACAGTCTGCATTTAAAAGAGTTTCTGAAAACATACAAAGAGGACTGTCCAGTCACATCCGTGACACTTTACAAAGGTTACCTACCTGCATATTGATGTTGTGAAAACTGGCTACTCCATAACTGGTGGATGAAAATTGTTGTCCAGTTTCTTAGTAAATACTTTTTGAAACCTTACTTTTTAAATTTTATTCTGTTAATTGTGTATTAGACAGTGAAAATAGGATTGTATTATTGTTAGTAAATGGCTAAGAGTTGTATTTTAGGCATTCTCCAAAATACTTTGTCAACAGAGGATTTTCCTTTTATAATAAAGTCAGTACATGATAAATAACAGCTAATTGGTAATGCAAGGTTAAAAACACAACAATTGGCAGGTCATTGGAAATACTCTGATTGTTATAGGGCTTTAAGCCACTAGAAGTAATGCAGTGTTATGGCATTTTCACACAATGATACCTATAAGAGGTCTTTGCTTTTGCAGATACTGAATTTTGAAAGAAAAGTCATTTATCATTCATGGTAATGAAACTAAAACAATGTAATACGGAACTGACAGATTCTGCAGAGTACTGTGAACTTTAAATGCTTATTTTTCAAAGCTCTTTCTGTRCTTAGCAATTACAGCTTGCTTGCAATATCAGTCTTTTCTAAAGGTTCCTAAGTAAATGACAGTTGATATGTGAAATGTGTGCTGACCATTCTAAATTACATTTACATATGTAGATATAGTATACAAAGCTGCATCTGAGTTAGTCGTAAGTTCCTTTTTTCAATCAGTGGAGAAAAACAGGCACTTCTTGGCTGTAGCTGGTAGGTAGTGGTAGGTAGCTGCCAATGGAGTYGGGCCCAGAACAGGTGGTACCAGGATGCTCAGTCCATCTGTCCAGGTGTTCTCCAGCCAGCCACCCCTGCCTCTACCCTGCGTCTCCTGGCAGTGGAAGCAGGTTTGACTCTTACAGTATGGTCACAACAAAYGGGTTTGGTGTACTGTCCTGCTTCAGCTGTGATAAACAAGCCCAGGGCTGCTCGACAGGTACTTCCAAACAGCACTGGTGATGTGATTCCCATACGTTGTTATCCCTTTTCCTTTTTTTTGACCTTACTTTCTGCCACCTTTGTACCTCCCTTTCTTTAACCCAGTCTCATCTCCTCATTACTTTTTCCCCATCGGTCCCAGTTTTGCTACATCCATAACCTAATTTGGTATTTCTGATGCCATTACCTAGGCCTTACGTGGAATCACTGATACACTTAACTTGGTGCTGTTGGCCTTGCAAGATTCTACTCCACATAAAGGTCCTCAGTGCTCCCCTCCAGTTATTTGTGAGGGCCAGCTGCTTCTCATGTAACTCCCTGTGAACCCCCTGCAAAATCCAGCCATCCCTCGTGCCATTATCTGTAACTTTTGTCAGTTTCTCACACTGTTATCGTGCCTGACAGTTTTTGATGTCATGTCCAGTCCATGTCCAGATGTGATCCATGAGCTGTTCAGTCAGCTTTGTTAGGTTATGTGATATGGCAGAGGAACCCCAATAATGCAGTCTCAGAAATGGACACCCTAGCTCCTCCTGGGGCTGTCACAGGTGAGCCATTAGTCCCCTTGGCTGGGGATGAAGCCTGTCATCATGAGTCAACAGGGAAAGTTCTCCAGAGCATCTTTGGACCAAGGGGGACTACTGCCTGGGGGGATATGGGACACATAATGGGATGCAGGGGAAGAGCATTTGGGGATTTTACAAGAATTATCATGAGATGTTTAGCAGAGGAACCAAATGGTGGGGAAAGGGAGGGATCAAGGTGGTTTGGGGAGGAACAAGCATGGGAAAATAGAGGTATAAGGAGATAAAAGGGGTTGGTCATCTGTAAACAGGCTGCTGATCAGTGCGCTTGTCTAGCCATGCCCTGTGTCTGATCAGCACAGTCTCATTAAACTCAATTTTTAACGATTCTCCTGGATGAGGGGCTCTCTGTGGTGTCTATATGGAGGTCTAAGTGCCAACAACTAGAGTGGGGACCATGGGTCATAGGGGCTTGTGTGTCTGTAGTTCCAGCAGCTGGAGCGGGTGGGGGTATGTATGTTAGTGTCTGGCAAATATTAAGCCAGATTAGTCAGTGCGTAGGATAAGTGGTGTGGGAGCCAGGTATATGTGTGTGTTTCTGTGAGTGAGAAACTGATTTCATGTTAGAAATACATTTGTGAATCCATCAGAGAGAGAGCAGGAATTGTAATGTAAACATAGTTCTTTTAATACAGTTCACCTGCCTGCAGAGACAGCACCATCCCAGACACCATTTACAGTCCATAATCCCTGGGGTAACATACTGAAAAAGGGTAAATTTATATATTGAGAATTATCCACTGATAAAAAGCAATGCCGAAATCAGGATGTAGTCACTGCAGTGGTGGAATTCGTAGCTGCATCYACCCCCATCAGTCTCCCCATATACTGCATTGGAAGAGTTAAGCACAAGCTCGAGCAGTGGGCCCATGTGAACCTCATGAGATTCAACAAGGCCAAGTGCAAGGTCCTGCACCTGGGTCAGGGCAACCCCTGGTATCAATACAGGCTGGAGTATGAAGGGATTGAGAGCAGCCCTGCCGAGAAGGACTTGGGGGTACTGGTGGATGAAAAGCTGGACATGAGACGACAATGTGCGCTCGCAGCCCAGAAGGCCAACCGTCTCCTGGGCTGCATCAAAAGCAGCGTGGCCAGCAGGTCGAGGGAGGTGATTCTGCCCCTCTGCTCTGCTCTGGTGAGACCCCACCTGCAGTACTGCGTCCAGCTCTGGAGCCCTCAGCACAGGAAAGACACGGACCTGTTGGAGCGGGTCCAGAGGAGGGCCACAAAAATGATCAGGGGGATGGAACACCTCTGCTATRAAGAAAGGCTGAGAGAGTTGGGGTTGTTCAGCCTGGAGAAGAGAAGGCTTCGGGGAGACCTTATTGCAGCCTTTCAGTACTTAAAGGGGGCTTATAAGAAAGATGGGGACAAACTTTTTATCAGGGCGTGTTGCGACAGGACAAGGGGGAATGGCTTTAAACTGAAAGAGGGTAGACTTAGAGTAGATATAAGGAAGAAATTTTTTATGCTGAGGGTGTTGAAACACTGGCAGAGGTTGCCCAGAGAGGTGGTAGATGCCCCATCCCTGGAAACATTCAAGGTCAGGTTGGACGGGGCTCTGAGCAACCTGATCTAGTTGAAGATGTCCCTGCCCATGGCAGGGGGGGTGGACTAGATGACCTTTAAAGGTCCCTTCCAACCCAAACTATTCTATGATTCTATTAAGAAAGGATTTCATTGAAGTGAACCTAAGAGAGGCAAGGGACAAGCCAGGAGATGGGGAGAAYGATCTATCCACTAGGAAAAGGCATGATATTTCAATGGATGGTTAGTTATTTAACTGTATTCTCAGTCATCCACACTTAGGTATGAAACATGCTTGGAAAAAAAAAATATTGACATTATAGTCCAATGGCCATGCCCTCCCCACAGGCACAGGTCAGGTTGCACAACTCTAGTTAATATGTTATTTATGCAAAATAGAAGAGCTTCAGTAGGCAGTGAAAGAGATTTATCTTTTAATACCAATCTGACTTTTAGGACACAAATCTGGTGGTAGGAGAGTTGAATTGAGTTCTCTGTTTCAGACCAAGATTAAAAGGCAGATGTCCACTCCTCAGGTGGATGCCCAAACAACACACAGACATGAAAAAAACTGCTCTGAAAAACCGTCAGAAATTGTTGCAATTGTTATTTCATTTTCATGAATCTCTCTTACACTGTTCATCATTGGTACGAGCCTTTGAAATACAACAGAGAACACTGAAACGTGTCTCTCTGGAGCAGCCAGGATCAATTTCTTCTCAGAAGAAGCTGGCAGCACTGATTAATGTCCACCACTATCTGAGTCAGAAGGACTATGTACAAGCTACTGAAAGCTATAAAAATGCATTAACATATACTCCAACAGATAGTAAAGAAAGTATTTTTTATAATCTCAATCAACATCTCATTCATAGTATTTATATACAAGGTAAGTGAGAGAAATTGTTCTGTTAGTGTCATGTCCTCAAAAATATAGAAAAGGAAATATTTATTGATTTTTTAAAACCATAGAATTACCACGGGTGAATTCTTAAATCATATTTCTGACATTTGAATGGAATAAGAGCCAAAAAAGAACATGAACACAGAAAGGAAATACAGCCACKTTAGCCATTTTTGTACTTATTTATCGATTCAATAAAATGTATCAAATTGAAAAATATTTAAAAATTCATGTGTAATGTAGTAAATCATCAGAGGAGAGTATCATATTACAAATGTAAAAATYAGGTCACGCTTACAACAAAGAAAATTCCTCAGGTATGGTTTTCTACTCGCAGTAAAAGCTAATTCTTAAAGCCCATAAAGTATTGCTTTGGAAAAACTCGCATTTACATTTGTGAATGCTTGATTCTCAGGGCCATTAACTGGCAGAAAATAGCGTTGAAGTAGATATGAATTCCACCTACGCTTTTACTGAGAACTAATGATACGCAACGTATTACAAGCTTTAATGTCTAGCAAGCACATGCAGCTTCATTTAAATAGAACTGCTATTAACATTTTCCAGGATTACACTGATTTTGGAAGAGTGGCCATCTTATTATTGTTTGTATTTGACTTTCTCCATGTTTCCTCTAGTTGTTTATTCATAATAGAAATAACGTTAGCCCTGTCACCTCAGATAATTAATGATGCACAAGAAAAATCAGTAAAGAATATCCTTTGCTGATTATTCATAATTACTTGGATACTGCAATAGTTGTGCTAATGGGGAAATCTATCTTTGATTTAATTATAAAAGTAGATTGAAATTGCGTTGGAAAAAATTGATCTACTCTGTTTCTGTCTTCTATGATAGAATTCAGTAGAAAGAAAATAAGAGGCTCTTGATACTTACTAAAATTGTTATCTAAATACTTCATTTTTAATTACTTCTTATTTTCTCGGATAATACTGAAGTTGGCTTATTTTAATTTGGATGATTGATTGTCAAGATCCAATAACTGTTTTCCAGTCTATACACCAGCACACTATTTTTACATKAAAGTACTAATAATGAAATTGCTGGCATGATAGGTTGACATCACTACATTTTTTCCAGAAAAAGTCATAGAAAAGGAGTGAAGTAATGAAATGACGAAAATCAGAGATCTGTATCCCCCAAACCTAGTCTTTGTAGGACAGAAAAAATATTCACTCTGTACACGCATATGAAAATAGAAGAAACGTTTGCTTTTTGTGGGTAATTGTACGCCAAAGTGGTGACATTGCTCCATCCATTACAGTGTGACACCTAACGATGGGTTTGGACCTCTCTCCTCCTAAAAAGTGGAAATGTCCCACATACTTTTTGGTATGGTAATTATTAGTTCTTTTATTATGTATTCTGATAATATTTAAAAGAACTAAGTTTGGAATATTGTTTAATGCCAGTTCATATATAGGGCTTTTTATTTGTGCATCTCCTTTTATTTTTACAAGTTTTTATCTTCTAGACGATGGCAGATCTCATGTTCAGGAAACAGAAGTATGAACAAGCAATAAACCTTTACCAGAATGTTGTGGAAAAATCACCAGGTATATAACATTAAATAAGCTTGAAGATTGTGTGTTCAGATTTCTGCTCTAAGTTTTAAAAAACTAACTCATGAAAATGTGAAAACTCTCTTTTCTTAATTTCACCTACAAAATTTTCCCCTTCTGAGTAAAATCCAGGATTTCTCAGGACTTTCTGTATTGTCGCATATAGAATATGAATAGATCTGAAGTTTTCTGGAAGAGCTTTCTACTTCAAGAAACTGGAAATGTTAGCAGCATCTGAATTCTTTTCAGCTCTGTGGCTCTGCTATTTTTTCTTTTAAAAACCTTACCCTCTTCCCAAGAGATAAGCAGTATTGCTGTATCTTATTAATTATAGGCCCCAAAACAAAACAAAAAAAWTCTGCATGTTTTAAGTCAATATTTAAATGTTCCCAGATTTGAAAGCATCTGAGTTGTTGTAAGGTAGAGATAAAATGTACTTTATTGCTTTATAATTTTTAGGTAAATTTTCAGCCCTGGAAAGATTAGTTGATTTGCTGAGAAGAAGTGGTAACCTTGATAAAACTACATTTTTCTTTGAAATGCTGAARAAACATGATTATTTTTGGAGCCTGGATATAACTACTGCAAAGGACTCCACTGCTGGTAAGGCATGCAAAGGAATATTTGTGGATTTAAGGTTTTCAGAGCAGTGCTGCAGAACCTATGTGCAGTTTATGTGACTGCTTTAAGGCTCAAGTTTCTTAAATGTTATTTCTTCATGTGCACAGAAATGAAACTAGTGTTTTCAGATTCGCTTATAAGTTAGAGCTGGTAAAAATACAAACTTCTTAATAGGTCAWGACTTCTTTTGGAAAGTACTGGAGCATGAAGATGGGGAAAGCTATATGTATAGTGAGATAGAGTACTCCAAATAGAAGAGAAGTATGTTGATTTGAATATATCAACTGCGGATACTTAACACAAGCGCTTTGATTGTACATAGTCTTCCATCTGCAAACWTTAGGAGGCAAATCCTGGCTTAAATTATTTCAGTGAGACAGGATTCTGACCAAGATGTTTTTCTATAACGTAGTCAGTAAGAGAATTCAAATAAGTCCTGTAACATACTGTAAAAGGCACCTGTTTATTTCGGGGATCTCAAAACATTTTCTACACATTTATGTTATAYACATGACCGCTATATTCTACAAATTTGGGTTTTTACCCATTTTCCAGTTGTATATATAAGTTCAGTTCTTAGTCTAGTTCTTAGTCTACTTTTTGGCTTTAGATCTTTTTGGCATTTGGCTTTAAAATGAGACATTATAATTATAGGGTTTCACATCTAATACGTGTCTGTAAATGATATATCAAAATACAATTAAACAAAACTAATTTGGACTATATATCTATTGAGTGCACCCTCAGCAAGTTTGCAGATGACACCAAGCTGAGTGGTGCAGTTGACACCCCTGAGGGACGGGATGCCATCCAGAGGGATCTGGACAAGCTTGAGAAGTGGGCCCATGTGAACCTCATGAGGTTCAACAAGGCCAAGTGCAAGGTCCTGCACCTGGGTCAGGGCAACCCCTGGTATCAACACAGGCTGGAGAATAAAGGGATTGAGAGCAGCCCTGCCGAGAAGGACTTGGGGGTACTGGTGGATGAAAAGCTGGACATGAGCTGGCAATGTGTGCTTGCAGCCCAGAAGGCCAACTGTATCCTGGGCTGCATCAAAAGCAGCATGGCCAGCAGGTCGAGGGAGGTGATTCTGCCCCTCTGCTCTGCTCTGGTGAGACCCCACCTGCAGTACTGC
>JAYKAV010002662.1:1638013-1681629 GCA_035582835.1 Phoebastria nigripes | reverse complement strand
CTGACTATTAAAGACTGAGGCAAAGAAGGCATTAAGTACCTCAGCCTTTTCCTCATCCTCGGTGGCAACATTCCCCCCCGCATCCAATAAAGGATGGAGATTCTCCTTGGCTCTCTTTTTGTCATAAATATATTTGTAAAAACATTTTTTGTTTTCTCTAACGACAGTGGCCAGATTGCGTTCCAGCTGGGCTTTTGCCTTTCTGATTTCCTCTCTGCATGACCTAACRAGATCCCTGTACTCTTCTTGAGTTGCCTGCCCCTTCTTCCACAAGTGGTAAACTCTCCTTTTTTTTCTGAGTCCCAACAAGAGCTCCCCGTTCAGCCAGGTCAGTCGTCTTCCCTGCCCGTTCTTACGGCATAGGGGGCTTATAAGAAAGATGGTGGCAAACTTTTTAGCAGGGCCTGTTGCAACAGGACAAGGGGGAATGGCTTTAAMCTAAARGAGKGKAGATTTAGACTAGRTAYARGGAAGAAATTTTTTACGCTGAGGGTGGTGAAACACTGGCACAGGTTGCCCAGAGAGGTGGGAGATGTCCCATCCCTGGAAACATTCAAGGTCAGGTTGGACAGGGCTCTGAGCAACCTGATCTGGTTGAAGGGGGGGTTGGACTAGATGACCTTTAAACGCCTCTTCCAACCCAAACTATTCTATGATTCTATGATTCTATAATCAATTTGATAGCAAGACGCTGGGTTTTTTTTCCTTTTACTGCATAATGCAGAATATACAAACCCAAAGTGTTTGTAACTAGAATCTGCTTAACTTCAATCTTTAGTGATTTCTTTATGACTTGATTGCTCAGAGTAGGTCTCTACAGGCATAAGCAACTGGAACGTATTAAATATGTGAAGACACAATAGAGAGTATATTGGACAGATCTTTCAGCCTGCCCTGGACTGTCTTTGCAGCACTGAATGAAAAACTTAGTAAAATGTTCATTATGTAGATGTGCAATTTTTTTGCACATGAAAACATTGATGTCTAACTTTATGATACAGATTTGGGCACTTGCTGTGCTGAAATGGGAAGGTCCTGCTCTTCCTCCTGCCTTGCTTCTTGCCACGTGGTCTCACCTGCTTCTTTGCACAGGCTCTGAAAATCATCCAATTCTGTACCTGCCTGATTCAGCTTTCTAAAATGACAGAGAAATAACCAGCAAAAAATATGAATATATTTTCCCTGGATTAGTGAATCAAATAATTTTGCCATGTGAGAGGAAAAGTTCCAGAGCTCAAGGCAAGTGAGGACCTTGTTGCCAGGAACAGAGTGATAACAAGTCACTTTTTTTTCTAGCAGCAAGCTGTTAGAGCAGCTAAACCGTGTATGTAACATTACCCTTGACACAGCTGATGGAGCTTGCCCGATCATCAGTTTTGAGCTATGTAAGTACCCGTAACTGGAGAGCACATGAGCCAATACCCTAATGCTGTATGCTACTCTAATTATAAATTATCCTTGCCAGTTGCTCAAAGGGGTTCTTTCTAGACCTCAGTTGTTAAAGGAAATGCTGTTCTTTATCAATATTACTCTTCACTATTTTATTTGTCACCATCACCGTAGCACAGGTGTATCTTTGTGAATTGTGTTAAACAACATAGTTAACATCTGGCACGACCCATCTATTCTCTTGCTCRCTGTTTCGTAAAGGGGACATTGTGCATTTAGTAAAGCTTGTGGTTTTGCTAGGATTTCAGGGTGAGAGTGAGAGCATGGACTTTGACATTAAGGTAGAAGTTTGGAGAAATGTAGGCATCTGTGTCCCAGAGAGAGATTTGAATTGGCAAGTTTCCAGAGGTACATACCATTGACAGCCTTTAAATTCATTCAGCACCTGAACAAAAGTATTTCATTAATTGCAGAAGCACTCTTTGTCTAAGCGTATAAGCAGAAACTAGGTACTTAAGCAGTCATGATTCAGTGCAAGAGTTGTGATACTTGGGGAAAGTAAACAAACTCATTCTCTTCCAGGGCTAACTTCCTCCTTCATTAGCAGGGTTTACCTGGTTGGTGCCTGATCTGTCTCTTTTTTAAATGGTTAATTTTGCATTAATCTGTGCATCAGAACTGGCAAGCACATGATCTGTAAAACTGTAAGAACTGTGAAGCTATAAATGAAAGGATGGCATATGTATGAGAAAACCTGTACATCCATCAATATATTATAAAATAAATTAAACATCTATCTGAAGAAATTCATACACTTGTTGTTTATAGGTTTGTATACAGTTGTATGCTTACTGCAAATATTTTAAAATTCTCTTTTTCTAAAAAAACTTTTCTTTTTCATGGTGCTTTATATAGGTAAACATGGAAACTTCATATTGAGAAGATTGATCACCCTCTATTCTTTTCAGGTGGGCACATGGGACAACCTAATCAAGCTCTGAGATTCTTTAACAAAGCTAGAAAGAGCAGTGGCTGGGGCCAGAGAGCTATCAACAATATGATTCAGATTTGTGTAAATCCTCTTGGACTTTGGCTCTTCATGTGCCACATGACCACAACTTTTCTGACAGACTTTTTATAACTTATGGAAGTGATTTTTCTGCTCTGGTGAACTTAGCCATTCCTTCCATTGTTTGGGTTAAGACTACATTCCTGAGCAATGCTTTGTCTCTATCAAATCCAAGACTTCTACCTGTAGGGATGTCTGTAAGGTAGGTTGGCTGCTGTCTTGAGGTTTTCCTGTGCATTTTCATTTAATTGTCAAGTACAGCACCTTTTTTAGAGTCCTTTTCAATGCCTAAACCAAGTTCTTACACTCTGCAAAAGGCTAATTGGATTCACCACTTTCAAGGAGTTATCCCGTTATTCTCCAGGGAGAGAACAATGTACCACCGTTGCCTCAGCATCCAGACTTTTCAAAAAGGTGATACTGCTTGTCAGAAACTTGAGGGTGAAAAGAGTAATTGCTTCATTTTGCATCAGCAGTAGGCTTAAAAAGGAGGCATCTGGACAGAGTTTCAGATGACAAAAAAATTCATTCTGAGTCTATTAGTAAATCAAATGGGTGGTACCCATTCTTTGTTCCTGAGTCCAACTGGCAAGACACAGCTCACGTCCATGTGATTAGAATCTTTCACCTCTAAACCAGACTGTGTGCATCCCAATTGCCTATTGGAATTGTTCCTGGCCCATATTATACACTAAAATGTGACCAGGAATTGTCTGAGACTGTGGTGGCTGACATGGGGCAAAACCACACCAGGAACTGTGCAAACAGTTTCACAATATAGACAACAGAAGGAAATGCCAAGCCCTTTGCTCTGGTGCTGTTTAGTTCTTGGCATAGAAGGAGCTCTGGGTCTCAAGATAAATGTAGAAAAGTTACCTTTGAGCCAGCTAAACCTCTGGAGTTCTGGCTTTGACTTGGACTGTGTGATGTTGAAGATGCAGAGCATGAAGTTGGTCAGTGTACCAACTCGCCTGATCACTTCATCACTTGATCAGCATGAATATGTCGCTTCTGTAGAAAGTCTGGGATTTTCTTTATCAATGCAAACATGGAGAAAGGATGTATCAGAATGCCTTTCAAATTATCTTTGCTACCCTAGTTAATAGTTACGGTTGCCTCCTTGCTTGGTTGGAAGGTTCATCCCAGTGATCTGAAAGCTCAAAGTTTGTCCTGCTTTGGGATATCCCAAAGCCCTACCTGAAGAAGATCCATCAGCCACACATAGTAACAGGTAATATCACTGCTATAATATCAATAAAAAAGGTACTGCAAGGTTCCCATCTTCTTTACCAGCAAGCAGCATTTAGCATCAAGTTTATCAGTGAGTGACTTGCCAAGAGCTTCAAACATACTAGTGAAAGTGCTGATTTGTTTAAAGCTGATGACCGTGAAATGGGGAGTGGGGGAAGAAGGGGTGGGGAATTGTGTCCTAAGCAACGTAGCTCAAGCAAGTACCAAGAGCAAGGGCCTGAGCAGCGGGCCCAATGGGTATGGCCCCAGATGAGGCTTCTCAGGGTTTTTTTTCTCATTCAGCATTTTCTCACAACGTAGCAGTTTCCACAAAAGTCTGATCCAAGGTTGCAGCTCCACTATATCAGAGCTGACCCTGAACACAGGCAGCTGAACACCCAGGGGATGTGAGGATGGGGTTGCAGCACCTGCTGGTGCACTCAGAACCCTTGCCAAGTGGGGCTTTCCAGTAGAGTTTCAGCTGATCCTACTCTTGGCCAAGGACTTTCTTCCGTTTTGAGGGTATCCAGTGAGCCCAAGAGCCCTGCCCTTCCTTCCACATCTTCCTGTAGTTGTTTCAGGCCAGAATCGCCATCCCAGGCTCTGCTGTCCTTGTTCAACAGTGCTTGTGTTGGTTGTCCTTCTGGATGAGAGCACACCTGCAACTTCTCAGCAAGAGAAATTCTGATCCTCAGTCAAAAATTGCTCTGCTGTGCATCCGAGTACACAACGTTCATCAACTGCTGTCATCTCAGATGCTTTTATCAGTTTGGCTGAAGCACTAGGCACTGCAAACACAGTTAACTGAAGCTAAACTAGATGGGCATCGCCACCAATCAGTTGTGAATACTTAGCCACCATCTCAGCATCTACAAGTGGAGACACTCAGCCTTTTTTTGCTCTTTATGTTGAGTTTCCTGAAATTGGCTGAAATTCTACTCTTTGAGATATGTTTTTATATGTATATTCCTACATCTCTTGCTTTGAGGCCGTAAGTATTTTTCCAGAAATTCTGATGTTGAGAGAAACAGATATTGTAGGGTGTGTGCCTTTCTTATTACACCAGCATGAATGACATGAGAAAGAAGAAATGAGGGAAAATAGAGGAGGGTAACTTATATGTATCCCCTGTGCATACTACAGAGAGAAAAATTTGTCAGTCTTGAGTGCGTGAATTTATGTACAGCAAAAGCACAAATGTACATATTGACAACACACCTAGAAATAGAATATTAATATCTAACTATTCTTTTTAAATGTCTTTTCATTTTAAAACTAAAAGAAAATGTAGCACTTCTGAAAACTGCCATGCATGTGAGACCTGGAGTAGGATGACATTAGCTATAGAACAGGTATGCAAATAGTAGAATTTTAAGGTGATTCATTTCTGGTCTGGGAAACTGTGTGATTTATGAGATACTTAGAAAAACAAATACATAACCACTCTGTTTACATATGGGGTAGTTAGAATTTATAGACAAAGATGCATATCGCTTTATGTTAGGCACTATTTGATAAAYTAGGAAATGCCGTATGGAACTTAATGTTACAGTAATTTAGATGAGAAGAAGGAAGCTGTGCAACAGGGTGTAAGAACAGCAGAAAAATTATTAAAGCAGTTTTGTCCTTGTTCGCAAGAGGGCCAAAATCAGCCAAAGACGTTACAGAACTACTGTTTAATGGCTACTACAGGCATACACAATGTAGAAAATGCTCTCAGTGTATTTGTAGAAATGGCAAAAAACGAGGTGAGAATTCTTAAGATCTTTTCATACACATTCCTTCCTGCTATAAATTGCTAATAGGCTCCTGCTTTACTTTTTTACCTGTTTTTTTCTCCACAATGAATAGCATTTTCTTCTTAACTTTAAACTAAAAGCTTTGAAATTAAATTAATAAGCATATTAAAATACTTATATATGAATGTGTTTACTACTTTTTTCCATGTTGAGTAAGGACCAAAAAAGACAGAATGTGGGCTATTTAGTTTGTACTTTTTCCTCTTTACTTAAGGTCAAAGTGAACTTTTCCAGTAAACACACTGGGTGAGATTCTGATGTCATTAATACTAAACTTTTCCATTGATTTCAGTGGAGTTAAGAATACCAGTATTTATAAAGCTTCATAGACTAATTTCTCTAAAGCGTACAGTGTATTTGCATGTAGAAAATCACACCCATAACTCTTAAGAGTTGTGAAAACTGTGGATTTCAGTAAACTGCTTACTAGCACAACAGTTACTTAAAAAACTGAAACAAGAGATTGAATTATGTGCTGAATGTTCTGCAGAATCTGGAGGCAAGATCAAGCCACTCAGCTGTTAAAAGTAAATAAAAAGGACCTTATTTCTCAAGACTTGCTCTTTGAATTCTGTGATGTGCATAAGTAATTTGAATTGTTGACATTTTGCTCCTTTCCCAAAATTTTCAATATAGTCAAATCAATATTGGGAAATAGCAGTGTGAAGCTGCAACTAGCTGAACATTCTGGTCCTGATCCAGCAAAATATTTAATTACATGCTTCCCCTGCATGAGTATGTATACTTAATGGTTTTAATAGAGCTATATGAATGCTCAAAACTAATCATCAATCAGTAAACATATTAAAGTGGGTAACATGTTTTGCTACTTAAAGGAGCCCTTTGACCTTGATTTGATTAGCACTGTTTGGAATAATTAAGAGTTGAATCATCCAAATTCTTCATGCTGCACTGAGGAAACATGTCACATTGACAGCACCCGGTTGTAAAAGGTTATTCCTGGAAATCGTATCTTTGCCTGTAACACGGGAGATGGTTTTCCTTTTGGATCTTCTGTGCTCGATGTTCAGACAAGCTGAAAAGCTTTTACAGGTGTTTTAATTATACTAACTTTTGATCCATATATTCCACCTACTTTGTCAATAGTATGTTGCTCTGATATAAAGATTTCATATATAAATTCCTCTGTATTATGAGATCCTAAAAGCCTGCCTGTAGGAATTCAGCTGCAAGAAAAAAGATAAAAGTGCAGGTATATGTTCAGTGGTTTTTTTATGCTATATTGGGTGTTTACGATACATGGAAGTACTGAGGTTATTTCGCAATCTGTTAACAACCTGTTTGGTTTCGCATTAGCCTTTTGTAATACGACAACACAAGATACGATACGATCACTAACATATGAAGGGACATAGCTGTAACTCATGTGATTTATATTTTATTAGAAGGAAAACATTCAAATTATTTTGGCAGTGGCCCAAACCCATATGACACTTAAAACAAGACCGGCAAGCCCAGAATTCAACTAAAACAATTCGCAAAAGTAAACTGGACGTTGTCAGATGCTGAAGAGTCAGAAAAAAGTGGGGTGTTAGTTGGTGTTACTCATCTCCCAGTTCATTGATCTTTATGCACTGGTTTACTCTCCAAATACACCGTGTACTGAAGCAGTACCCCGCAGTCCCCGGGAGCCGTGTCAGCATCTGGGCTCTGAAAAGCACGGCGACGTGACAGGCTCCTTTCCCGGGACTGCAACGGCTGCCGGCGTCTGAGCCCTCATTGCCCGGCCCCGGGTAGCGGGATCCCACCAAGTGTTCGGCACCTTACCTGCAAACTGGATAAGGATCCAAGGTGCATAAAACCTTTCCTTGAAGCTCTTTTTTGGGGAGTTTCCGAACACAACACACACATTAATCCAAGTAAAATGTCCAGATAGGTAGAAAAAAATTGTACTGGGGGTCACATCTTCATTATCTTCATCATTATTTTAACTCCAAAATTATTTTAACTCTAAATCTGTTGTGATATTTGGTCTGAAGTGCTGTTTTAATCTCAGATTAATCTCAAGAAGCTATACAGATGGAAAACCACTATTTTTTCTGTATCTCTTGAAGGTTTCAAACGAAGAGATGTGTGGAGGCAACAGAAGTTTGTCATGATGTAACTCGTTCACAAAACTTTGAATTACACCATGAGAAAAATAGTTTTAAATTTATTATTAATTGTCTTTTTTTTTAAACTAGGTTTTGATGCTCTCTCCAAGTTATCCAAAGGTCCACAAAGATTTTAGAAAAGGCACAAGCAGCAATGAAACCCTGAAAATAAGATGTTAATACAAAATGTTTAGCTATTAGAGATGTCAGTAAATACTAGAAATAAAAAAAAAGTTGAGTAAATATGTATTTTAGACTTTCTAATTAACATAGAATTTTCATTTTTTAGAAGAATCACGTGGAAAGACAACTGTTTAAGAAAAKAATAAGATGACTCAGACATGAACAATAAAGTCTGTGTGTTCAGCAAGGGAGACCTTTAGGTTCACCAACAGGGGCCATCGCATTTATCATAGCTGTATTACAAAGATGATTTCATTTAAAAGACAGTGAATATCAGACCCTCTCTCTTGCAGCCAATTATATTATTATTATTTGCACAGACTGACATTTATATTATAATAAATATATTATTATTATATATAATATTATATATAATAAATATATTATTATTTGCACAGACTGAAAGACTACTAAAGTGTCAGTAAATTGGATTTATCAATTTTAAACATCCTTTACCTGCCCAGGTGGTGCAGAAAGGTTTTAAATAAAACCAGTAAGACCATCATATACAGTATTATGTATGTATTAAGGACATTATAAGACCTGCCATCTCTGGCAGCCTCTGGGACCCGGGATTTCTCATTTCTTATCAGTTGCACCGTCCAGGTTAGCTCTCTTCAAAGTTGTGCCTGCAGCTCCTTAGTGGCCCATCAGCTACCATCTGGAGACTTCTGGTCTTCATCATCATCCTAGTTATCCCTTGTCTACCAGGTTTGTGTCTCTGTGTTTTCTTTATCCCTTTCCCTTTTACTTGTTATCCCCTCTGAACTGAAAGGGTCCTTGATCTTACAACGTTAATGAAGCAGACGCTCTCGCATTCCACGTACCCTCAACAGTCTGTATATCAAACTTCTTTAAAAATCACTTTCAGAGTAGAGTTTATGTGTGCATTATAACTTGCCTGCACCTCACCTGCCTAATAAATTTATGAGGTAGCATTTTTCACATAAGCGTACATCACGGTGTATAATAACTAGTGTTACTCAGTCACTTGCCCTTTCCATCAAACATCATCATGTGAAACATCAGTAAATATGGGTTAAGTGTGGGTATTTCGTGAGACTGACCTTAAATTTAATAAACATTTTTATCATTAAAGTGAACGTGCAGACATTACCTCATGTCATTTTATGATTTTCAGTGCTGAAATGTGAAGTTTTCTCAATTATTGATTTTATGTTTCCTTCTTGCTAAGAATTTCTTTTGAGTCRTATATATTTTAGATAAACCTTCAAAGATACGCTTCCGGTTACAGAGATAAACGGTCTGGTCTGACAAATTAGCCATTTCATATCATGCATCCCTTTTTACAGCTCAACAGTACTCATACTGAAATAAAGGTTTCATCCTGTAGCAATAAAAAGAGGAGGAAAAAGTCAGTCGGTCATTTGTCCCTTTATCCTCAATTATTGATGATTAAGGCCACTGTAGTATGTTTATTAAGAACTGTACATTAAATCAAGGTTTTGTCAGTCTTCAGGATAGTGTATCCATAGACGTTTTTACTTAAGTAATAAAAGGGTTTCCACTTATGTTGTCCTAACTTGTTGCCAAATGATGATAAGCTAGGAATATTTGTAGGTTTATTAGTGTGTTTATCAACTCAAACTCAGTTATGGAAGAGAAGGACTATAGATAAAATAATAATGAAAAATTAAATACTCTGTGTGCATTGGAAGGAGTCTTCTCTAGTCCTGCTTAATACGTTTAAAACCATCTGTGTCAAGAAGAGGAGCATGTGCTTTACATTAGCACATACTTAAGTTAACAATGTGCTTAATACTATCCTGAATAGAGATGTTATGTTGAATTGCTGCTATAAAGAAGAAAGGAAACCTTGGCGTTTGCACTGCAAAAGTAAATCTGAGGCTTTCATTTCTAGAAACATAGTCAATAAATAAAGATATATGTAGGCTGAACCGTGTCATGCCAAAAATCCATCTAGCTGATATCCTAGTGACAATGGGTGATAGCAGATGCTTAGGAAAAGCATGTAAGAGCAGAGCAAACATAAAGCTGCACAATAAACATGCACAGGAAACCCTCCCAATGTCTGGAAGTCAGTTTGTGCTTTAGGACCTCCCTGAAAGATGACTATATCCTCAACTTTGTGCTCAGTAGCTCCTAATGGATCTCATCAAGTCCACCCAAATGTCCTTATTTGCTTGTACAGTCCTGGAATCTTTCCCCACCATCCATCCTATCCCTCACAACATTCCTTATACTTCCCATCACTCCTAAAATAATCTACTCACCCAGAAAATGCTGCTGCCATCAAAATATTTCATTCTGATGCTCTGAGAACAAGGACAAAAAGGCTATATACTAATTAACTACACAGTGCTAGATCATTAATTAACTAAACAATACTAGAGCACCAATTAACTAAACAGTGCTAGACCACCAACTCAGACACTGTCCTGCTTTTTCTGTACAGTTAAATGTTAGCACAGTCTAGCATAACACCGGTTTGCACCAGCCTGTGCTCCCCATAGCAACTTTTATGCATGGTTTGGAAAGTTAGTAGGGATGAGAGACCGTGCTCCATAGGCAGCATGGATGAGACCTCTCTGTTTTAGAGTATAAAAGAGTTTTGCCATACGGACAGAAAGAGGGCCACTTGAGTTGGCTTTGTGTTGTGAAAGATGTCCCATTTTATTGACTGGTAAAGACTTGGAACACAGAAATTCATTTTTGCCTACGCTTGTGAGAAACCCTGAGATGGCTCTGGCTTGAGATGGTCCTTCAAAGAGGAAGAGTCCTGGACTGATTCCAGAATCGTTCATGTTCTGAAACAAATTTCATAGCCCCTGGAGGGTTATGGGCCTCTGAGATTTAGCAGTAGGTGAGATGTTGTGTTTTGGATGGCAGCTCTAGACTTTGGCATCTCAAGCCAAGCTTCACAATTGGAGCTCCATGGTAAGGCTGCGATACCAAAAACTAATCAGCCTTCTCATTGCCATTAATGCCAATCTCCATGGTTTTTTATTTCCTTCCCTTACAGTTAAAGTCCTAACTGATAAATTCAAGTTTTTTCACCCTGGCAAGTGCTTGTACATGGAACAGCTTCCCAGTCCCAACGCTCGAACTCCCCTCTCTCCATTCACATATGTCCCATAGGTTCACCTCTTCCACAAATCATATATGTAGAGCCCAGAGCAAAACACAGACAGTCCCTCAAGAGTTCTACGCTAAAACAATGCCTTAAGTGGAGGAATTCTGAAAACAGCTGTAATTCATCATCCTCAGTGTAATTTATTTCTCCTCTGGGCATTACAACACAGCCCAAGATCAAAGCCACTCAGCTGCAAAATGAGTATGATACTATGCGCATTGCTGTAGTGTACAGATTATGGACAAACAATTACTCAAGCTAAATGGCATGATGTCCAAAAGGAGAATAAACAAACAACAATGTTCTTCAACAAAATTGTATGTAAGGAACACATAAGGTCTTTGGAAAAATAAATTAGCAATAGAAAATGAGTGAGTTTGCCAGGTCTAACAAGGATGATGAATGTAGTGAAAGTGAGTGAAGAGACTGTTTGGCTAGGAGGCCACTTTCTGACCCCCTAGCCAAAACTAACTGGAAGCTAAAAATGATCTATGATGTAAGGGAGAAAAAGTGTTCAATGACTTAAAGAAGGTCTCAGTGCTGAAATATCACRCTGAACTTTTTATGGCTTCCAGTAAAATAAAAAGGATTTGTTAAAGAGGACTGTTGGGATGATATGGAAAAGGTGCTGATCCTACCGTATCCATTCCACGGACAGTGGATCCCATTAGCATACCTGGGTGGATGACCCTTGCTATCTTCTCCAGTTCATTTCCTTAACTCTTCCTTTTTTACCTGAGAACTGGTCTCTGGCTGCAGTTCAAGTTCAAGGTGAGCTTTACTTCCCACCTGTTGATGGCCTGTGTGTCCCAAGGGGATTTCCCCTCATCATGGAAACAAGTCTGAGTTTCCACCAGCTACAGGCATTTCTTGTTTTCTTCCTCACTGGACAGGTAAAGCAGGGCTGTATTTTACATTTAACTGAAGAACTTATGCATTTCCTATGCTCCCGGATAGATGCCTTAAACCATTAAAGGGATATAAATCATGATGCTCCACAAGTATAAAATGGTTAGGGGACTGCAGTTAATGGGGATATAAAAAACCAAAACATACTTCCCCCTGGAAGAAAGTTATCCATTACAAAGGCTTCTACATTTTCTTCTGAAGTGCTACATCAAGGCCACTGTCAAAGATGGGATGCAGGTCTTGGCAATATTGCCTGGTGCCTCCCCTACCTACTGCCTGTCCCAAGCTGCTGGAAAGCAGCTTGGCAGAAGAGGACCTGAGGGTTCTGGTGGACGCCAAGCTGAACAGGAGCCAGCAACGTGCCCTTGCCACAAATAAGGCAAATGGTATTCTGGGCCGCATAAGGCAAAGTATTACCAGCAGGTCGAGGGAGGTGATCATTCCCCTCTGCTCAGCACTGGTGGGGCCACATCTGGAGTACTGGCTCCAGTTCTGGGCTCCCCAGTACAAGAGACACATGGACATACTGGAGAGAGTCCAGCAAAGGGCCACAAAGATGATGAAAGGACTGGAGCACCTCTCCCATGAGGAAAGGCTGAGAGAGCTGGGACTGTTCAGCCTGGAGAAGAGAAGGCTCAGGGGGGATCTCATCAATGTATATAAATACCTGAAGGGAGGGTGCAAAGAAGATGGAGCCAGGCTCTTTTCAGTGGTGCCCAGTGGCAAGACCAGAGGCCATGGGCACAAACTGAAACACAGGAGGTTCCCTCTGAACATCAGGAAACACTTTTTTACTGTGAGGGTGCCTGAGCACTGGCACAGGTTGCCCAGGGAGGTTGTGGAGTCTCCATCCTTGGAGATAGTCAAAAGCTGTCTGGACACGGTCCTGGGCAACCAGCTCTAGGTATCCCTGCTTGAGCAGGGGGTTAGACTAGATGATCTCCAGAGGTTCTTTCCAACTTCAGCCGTTCTGTGATTCTGAGACCTTTTCCACTCCTCAGAGATAGGACACGTCTTTGCCAGCTACACCACCGCCTTTTTTCCCTGCTGGCCATAGCCCAGCTCCCTACCTCCCCTCCTGCCACTGAGAGCCAGCATTTCAGGGCAGGCAGAGAAAAACTCGTTCAGCAGGGAGGAGGGAGCAGAATAAGATCCTAAAAAAGGATCAGCATGTCCAGCCAAGGTCAGTTTAACATGTCCAGCCAAGGTTGAACCACCCTCAGTGGTTACGCTTCTCCCTGTTTGCTATTGCTCGTATTATCTAGTTGACAAAGACCAGTTCATGTTACATGGAGTAGCAGACAGCTGGACTCACAAATTTCTAACACGGGAATGCAACATCTGCATCAACAATTACTCGTCTGAAGTGTTGGCTTCTTGAGCCTGGGTTTGTACTGTTTTGTTTTTGATGATCTGAGGGCTCTCTCTCTCTTTATCAGGTTTTTTTCTGCTTSACGGCCCTGTGGGAACTATGCAGTGTGGAGGTGTTTGTGTAACCTTGGGTTCTACCTTGAACAGGTTGCCCCTCTCCCTTTTTTTCCACATAGAGAACATTTTTGATCAGTTTAATGAGTTATGAGTATAGATAAATTGTATTAATCACAAATTTAGACACAGCTTCTTATCAGATATTTTAGTATAAAAAGAATTTTTCTTGGAAGAATGCTACCACTTCATTAAAGATGCTTCAGTATCTGGTTCTTCTTAGTTGCCTGGGTAAGTTGCAATTGAGGTATCTGAGCTGGGAAAGGGTGAACCTCTCAACCTCTGACTAAGTGGTGCAGATTAGAGCATAGCAATTTTTTCTCTGCAGTTACTCTGCTAGGGCAAAACCTTATGTGGACACAATTATTTTGGCTGGAAGGGTTTTTCTCTATTGCGGAAATAAGATCTCCATGAGAAAGATCTGGTGGTGCTCTGAAGGAGGGGAAACCTACACCCCGAAAGAAAGGAGGTTTAGGTTGGTGCACAACCACCTGGCAGTTATGGTGAGTTTGTAGGGACTACAGGAAACAGAAGTCAATTTATACGAGAGCTTTGAGTCTTGAAGCCTGTTTATGGTATTTTTCAACCATGGAGGCTTTGAAGACAGCCTCCAGGATGGAGAGCAACCACAGTGTCACCATGTGCAAGTCTCAATCACTTGATCTTTCAGTCTTGCTTCGCTGGCTGCCCTGCGCAGCACAGGTTTTGTTGTTGGCAGTAAACCACGATGACGGACGGTCTTTAGGAATCCAGATGACAAACTGCACTCCTTTTTTTGTGTGGTTAGGGGCAATCTCTGGAAGTCCCCTGAGGGATGTTCTTCAGAAGGATGTGCTGACGGGGCGAGTAATTGGAGGCCACGAGGCCCAACCAAACAGCTGGAAGTGGCAGGTAATGCTGGTGTCCTATACTTGAAAAAAGCCTTTTACTTGAAAAAAACAGTGAGAAAATGACAGCTTCCACTGTCCAAAGCCACACACACCGTTTCTGCAGAGGCATGGCATGGCTTGGGTGCAAAATATGTTGTCGTTTGATCCAGGTATCGCTTCAGATTGCCTATGCTGACTCCCCGGGGTACTACTCTCACATCTGCGGTGGAACCCTTATCAGCAGCAAATGGGTCATGACTGCAGCCCATTGCCTCAGCATGTGAGTGGGATAAAAGGTGTTAAAACTCCTGCTCCGCTCCTCATTCTTGCTGCAGACAGGAGCCAGACCCTTCTCACCCTCTGAGCTCCCCACTGGTGCCATTCCTTGCACAGCTGGACATCTCTCTGCGCACTTAATCAAGGGAACTGGAAAACTGTGTTTGCTTTAGCCTTGATTTTACACATTAATTGCCGACTTCCTGGGAGTGGAAATTAAGCTGATTGCTGATTTGCATAAGAGGAGGTGCATTTGCATGAACGTGAGCATTTTGAATGGGTTTGCATCCTGAGAAACCTGCAGAGAGATGGAAAGATTGAACGAAAGGCATGTTTTGTAGCTCGCGGGCCATGTTGTACAATTTGCTCTGCAGCATGTCTAACATGCACCGCCTAAACGATACAGCGTGACACCAATAAGCGAACACTCCTCTTTAATTACTCATGCCTTTAGTGAATGTACTTACAATAAAGTGTAACAAGCTGATCCTTCACACTCTGTTTCAGATAGATGCAGAGATGCAAAATGAAAGTTCTCGTTCAAGACCGAGCTCAGCACTGTATTAGCTGATGCTGCACCTTCACTTGCTTCGCCAGCAAACCGCAGGCAGCATTTGCCTAGTTCATAAGACCGTTTAGCTACAGTCCATTGAAAATCCTCCCGTGGAAGGTGCTTTAGAAATTATTACATTGGTGGAAGGTCTCAGTGGTGCAGGAATTACACTGCAAAGCTAGTGGTGAGGAGTAGTTTTTACATTAATTATTCTGTGATTCATTTTCAGGCCACCAGGAACAACCTACCGAGTGGCTCTGGGTGAGCACAATCTCTTGGAGGTGGATGGCACCGAGTACTATATTGGTGTGGATAAAGTCTTCATTCATGATGGCTGGAATCCCTATGACATTGCCAACGGGTAATTATTTTGAATATCGTCAGATGGTTGAATGGTACTTAGCACCCTGTCCCGCTAGCGTTTGTGTGTATATTCAGTCCAGTTCCCAGCAAGGCTGAATTTGTGGGAAGCACTGGAAGATGGTGCAATGGAGATTTCCCAGATGACCTCCTCTCTTGGAGGTGTTACACGGTGTCTATGTGGATGACCTCAGTCCTGTTTTGCCCAAGATGGGGGAAAGATGGGCCTCACAGACAGATCCAGGATGTACAGCAGATTCAGGGGCTTGCCAGCAGTCACACCACTGTTTGCATCTGATGAAGGGAAGCCAATGAGGAAATGCCGAGGGACTCTCTTAAATCCCCCCTTAGGGGCATGCCTACCCACCCAGGGTCCACTGAAATTCACTCTGAGGTTGGGTACCTCCGAAGGAGTAGGAGATTTTTGGGGAGTGTTAGCCCTTTATCAGTCTGTACCATGGCCTCTTCTCTCTTAAGTGCTCATATTTTCCTGTCGCCTGTGATAACTATAAGGATTAATTAATGGTGTTTGCAAGGTGCTTGTCTATCATGATGCCAGAGGCTAGAGACCTGTATAAGTGACGAAATGTGACTGAGGACGCCTGGTTTATGACTAATGCAGGATTTTCAGTAAAGAGTCTTTTACCTGTATCCTGTTTCAGCTATGACATTGCCCTGCTGCGCCTTGATTCTCCTGCCTATGCCAATGGGTTCGTTGAGCTGGGAGTGCTTCCACCTGAAGGAGAAATTTTGCCCAATGACTATCCCTGCTATATTACCGGATGGGGCTTGGTTAGTGGTAAGTAAGGGGGAAGGAGGAGTGTTGAGGGTCCCTCCTGGTGTCTGAGGGACCACCGTGCAGGTAAGGCTGCCCGAGGCAGGGTGCGGGCTTCCCTCCTCAACCGCTGGAGCTCCTGGACCAAAATCTCACCCTTTCTCTGCTAGTGGGTGGCAGCAGCGCGGATAGACTGCAGGAGGTGATGCTGCCGGTGGTCGACCATGAGATCTGCTCCCAGARTGACTGGTGGGGATCTCAAGTGAAAGACACCATGATCTGTGCAGGTGGAGACGGCGTGAGGTCCGGATGCAGTGTAAGATCTGTTATTATCAGAGGATTTTCAAGCTCCCCTCTTTCTCTTTCCTTCCTATCTGACCTTGCTGTTCCTTCAGCTGGGACCTGTTTTTGCTATTTCTCCACCTGCATTATCTCTCCTGTAAATCCTGGCCCCTTCACTGTTTTTTTTCTGAGTATCTTCTAAACCAGACTGCTCCACATTCCTCCATCTCCCCACAGAGCAGCCAGCAGAGAGGAAGCCTCCAAATCCTTGGGGTGCATCTCTCCCCTCTGATTTTGGAGGGGAGATTTGCCTTTCCTTCCAGCAGCATGTCCCATTGACCAGATCCTGGGGAATGGGTTGAGACTTTGGCAGTCCCCTCTGCCCTCATCCAAAGGATGAAGCTTCAGGGAAGTCCTACCACTCCTCTCGTGTTGCTGTCGTGTTGCACCCTGGACCAGGCAGTGCTCCCCCATGCTTTCGCCTTGCTTGTCACCCCTCTCCTCCCCAGCCACTCTGCTTACATGGACAGCTGAAGTTGCTGCAAGTTTTGGCTATGTCCAAGTWGCACCATCTGGCCCAGATTAGGTGGAAAAGGAAGATGCTGTGAGGTCCCCTTTATCCCAGGGGTTCCGGGTGGCCCCAGAGTCAAGGCAAGGAGGTTTGGTGTGTGAAGGCAGGGGATACATGTTACCTCTGCCTGTATTCCTGTCGCTGCAGTGGTGGCTTCTGGCGAAAGCAACCACGCAGAACCTTTAAAAAATAATGAACAAATACGTAAGATATTTGATTATGTAAATATATGAAAATAATATAGAAACATATAGAAAAAAAACAGGTTATACAATTATACATAGTACAATTATAGTATAATTATAGGTCTACAGATATTTAGTGTATTTTTTGGTGTGGTTTAATTATGGCAGAATCTTGTTACAAACCGGGATCTGAGCCAAGCAAGAGCCTTTGTCTTCTTATATATTTTAACTCGAGTTGCTTTCTTTTTCACCACCTTAACTTCCCAGGACCCTTTGAATATACTTGTTTGTGAAGAACAAGAGGACCAGCGTTTCCCTTCTACCTGGTTCCTTGTAGCTGATTTTTTAACAGAGATGCTGTGTGGGTTGACCTTGCTGGGAAGGATGGCGTGTCAGGCAGCGTGCACTGGACTAGTTGCTTACAGTCACTATATTTGCAATGGTGGTGGGAAATTAGGGTTTCAGCCCTTCCTGGGGTGTGTAGGTGTATGTGTGTGTGTGCGTATGTGCGTGTAGACTGAGATAATAAATAATGGGTCTGATCTTTGCAACATCTTGGGAGGTGCTGGGCGGTCTCTGCTGCCACGCTGCTGGGGAGCAGTCAGCCCTTTGCAAAGAAAGCAGCACAAACGTTTATTTTCATGTTCAGGACAGTGATTAACTAACTGGTGCTCCTTAATCCTATCCAGTCATTCCTAAATTGCTCAGATAATTTGGCTTAATATGTTCCTCTCCTTCCTCTGATCCAGGGGGACTCTGGGGGCCCTCTCAGCTGCTACAAAGACGATCGTTGGCAAGTCTACGGGATTGTCAGTTTTGGGCTAGTTCCTTACTGTAACACCTACAAGAAGCCAACAGTCTTCACACGTGTGTCAGCCTACGTGGACTGGATCTACAGCGTAAGTTGCTTAGTGCCTGCGAGGTAACCTGATGCATCTCCCATGAAGGCAAGGGAGTGCCAGAGGAACTGGAGTCTTTCATTTATTAAACCATTAGGAGTTGAACTGAGAGATCTGGGGAGGTCTAAAATCAGGATATTTGGTGCTACTTTTGGTGTAGTCAAACAATTGTAAGGAAGCCTTGGAGCTGAAATGCTCTGCTGAAGACCACAGACAAAATTCAAGCCAGGCAGGAGCTAGGCTCTGTGTCCAAAAAATGATCATCACCATTCACCCGGACAAAACCTTACTGCAGGAAACCACTGAAGGAATTAGCTGGGCGGTGAATAGGAAATGCAGCAAACATAAAGCGTCTCTACAAGTGCAAGTCCTGCAGTGCCACACTAYGCCCTCCCAGCTTTACATTTGGGAATGAGCAACGAGCTCTTTGCTCCCAGAAATAATGTCWGGCACAAGGAGTAGCCATTTCCCAGGCACAGGGGATGGTTTTGTGGAAATGCCGGTGTAAACCGTGGGGCCTGCTGGAAAGAAAGGTGGGGAGAGGTATTTTAAATCACTGCAAGGAAGAGGGAGGTTACTGCGGTCCATAAACCTTTCTGGGTGGGAACAGGTTGTTAGAGCAGTCCCCTGGCCCAGTGTCCTGGTTTCGGCTGGGATAGAGTTAATCTTCTTCCTAGTAGCTGGTATAGCGCTGTGGTTTGGATTTAGTAGGAGAAGAATGTTGATAACACACTGATGTTTTAGTTGTTGCTAAGTAGTGTTTACACTAGTCAAGGACTTTTCAGCTTCCCATGCTCTGCCAGGTGCACAAGGAGCTGGGAAGGGGCACAGCCAGGACAGCTGACCCAACTGGCCAATGGGGTATTCCATACCATGTGACATCATGCTCAGTATATAGGCTGGGGAGGTTGGCTGGGGAGGGACGATCGCGGCTTGGGGACGGGCTGGGCATCTGTTGGCAGGTGGTGAGCAATTGCATTGTGCATCACTCATTTTGTATATTCTATCATCATTATTATTATTATTATTATTTCCCCTTCCTTTTCTGTTCTATTAAACTGTCTTTATCTCAATCCACTAATTTTACTCTTTTTTTTTTTTTCTATTCTCTCCCCCATCCCACTGGGGCAGGGGGGGGAGTGAGTGAGCACCTGTGTGGTGTTTGGCTGCCTGCCGGGTTAAACCACAACACCCAGCTGGGAACAAGCCCTTCTTCAGAGCGCTTACATGGGATGGAGACATTCTGGCGCTCTACTGAATTAACTTCTTTTTTGTTTTCCAGACTACAGTGAATAACGGGGGTTTCTAGAGAAGGATCGACTGGTGCATGAATATGAGAAGAGCTAGAACAAATTTTCTCTGCTCATTAACCCTCCTCTCATCCCTTTTACACCTCTTTGGGCTATTAATTGCAAGGTTTGGCTAAGAGCATAATAAAGTATCAGTGATTTCAACCAGTGACCTGTTGCTGTGTCTGCCTGGCCTTAGGCACCGGCTCAGACCTGGTCAGCAGGGAAGGAGGCTCCAGCAAATGCCACAGCCTGTAACAACAATAGAAGCCGATGATGGTGTCCTTAACTTGGGGCTGGGCTGTGGGCAGTGAGCACGGCTCTTCAGGGCTGTCATTTTGGCACCAAACCCACCCTGCAGAAAATGACCATGTTGGGTTTTTCTCACTGAGGGGGATTCCTTAGGGATAACCCCACCAGCGGTGAAGGTGGTCAGCTCGGTGCTTGCAGGTCGGTGGGAGCAGAGCAATGGTGTGACGCTGCTGGGCACAAATATAAATTGGGAGAGGAGTGGCGGGAGAGCAACCCTGCAGAAAGGGATCTGGGGGTGCTGGTCGACAGCAGGCTCAATGTGAGCCAGCAGTGAGCCCTGGCAGCCCAGAGGGCAAACAGCATCCTGGGGTGCATTAAATACGACATAACCAGCCGGTCAAAAGAGGTGATTATCCCGCTGTATTCAGCGTTGGTGCGGCCTCACCTTGAGTGCTGTGTGCAGTTCTGGGCCCCACAATTTAAGAAGGATGTGAAGGTCCTTGAATGCGTCCAGAGGAGGGCARCAAAGCTGGTGAAAGGGCTGGAAGCAATGTCCTGTGAGGAGCAGCTGAGGACTTTGGGCTTGTCTAGTTTGGAGAGAAGGAGGCTGAGGGATGACCTCATTGCTCTCGACAGCTTCCTGAGGAGGGAAGTGGAGAGGGAGGTGCTGAGCTCTTCTCCCTGGTATCCAGKGACAGGAYGYGTGGGAATGGTTCAAAGCTGCGCCAGGGGAGGTTTAGACTGAACATCAGGAAGCATTTCTTTACCGAGAGGGTGGTCAAACACTGGAACAGGCTTCCTAGAGAGGTGGTCGATGCCCCAAGGATGTCAGTGTTTAAGAGGCATTTGGACAACGCCCTTAATAACATGCTTTAACTTGGTGAGCCCTGAATTGGTCAGGCAGCTAGACTAGAAGGTCCCTTCCAACTGAAATATTCTATTCCATTCCATTCCATTCCATTCCATTCCATTCCATTCTATTTTCTACTCTATTCTATTCTATTCTAACAGCAGCCAGCAGAGGTTTTGCTTGCAGGACTGGGTTCTCTTTATATTCCTAAACAAACAGCTTCAATACAGCGCTGCTCATACAGAGGGCATCTGCCTCAAGTGTATTGGCAAACTCAACCCGTAGAAAGCACGATCCACCTAACTTATTCTTAAATTCACTCTGTGCAGGATGATTATGTTTTTAATTAATTTTCTAAGACTAAGTGGATAGAAAAGGGCATTTCTGGGCGGTGCTTTTCTAGTGAGGAAGCAATAAATTCAATCCCCTGCGCTGTTAGGCATGCAGGGGCCCGTACTCCAGCCGGCTGGGCAAGCCTACCTGCAGTGTATAACAATTCCAAATAAAAGCCATGTTCCTATTAAACACACAGCAGGGTCGGTAAAGGGAGGGAAGGAGGAAGAGAGGGAGATGTACATGCACAATAAAGCAAGATTTGTCTTTTGATGAACTGCAAAACTGTCTTCTAGGAATACATGGGGAATCCCACAACCTTCCCTCTCCCCCTTTTGCTGTGTATGAGATGAGCATTTACGAATGAAGGATTTTGATTTAGCTTTTTCCATTTTAAATTACCCGTGTCCCATCTCTCCTAAAGCCTGCACGCACCTGGGGCATAGCAGCATTTTTGCAAAACCCTCTCTTTTTTGGGAATGCACATTTCTTCTTTCCAAAAGCCACTAGAGGGCATTGGCAAACCGAAGGAATATCCGATACGGTTATCACCCACCGCTAAAGAAGTTTTGTGGGCCAAGAATGATAAAATGGCATGTACGCAGCCTTGCACTCTGTCCTTCGTGTTTGCTTGCAGACCCACAGACAAGCAATGACACACAGGAGCTGCTTTTTGCCGCCCTTATCCAGAGGTCCGATTTGCAAACGGATAAATCTTCCTTATTACAGCAAGCGCAAACGAAAACGAAAGCAGCAGCGCTTTCTTTAAGGCTTGTAAAAGGAGTGGAGTTCCAGCTGTATTTTTAGCTCTCTGCTTTATTGGACTGCACTTGGCAGTGTCTCCTGGGTGCTCAGCAGTTTGGCAATTTTCCTCTTCTGACAAGTTAAAAAAACCCCAAATCTCAACTTTCTTGCCCTTTAATATTACTGAATGATTCTTGCTCCTTTTAAGACAGCATGTGTGATTTCTGCTGCAATATCAAGTTCAAATACTTAACTTCTCCTGAAGGAGTCTAGATCTGTTAGGCTCAGTGGTGGAGTAATATCCCTTAAAAGTTCACTTAGGAGCCAAGTGACAGGAGCACGCTGGCATCTGGGATCTTGGCCTGACTATGCTCAAACATTTCGCTTTGAGTTTCAGAAGGAATTAAAAAGACACAGATCAAAGGCTTTGGGAAATGAGATTTTTAAAGGGAACCCCTCAAACCACTTCCAAAAATTACTCAGATGCTGAGAAGTGAAGTATTACAGTGCCTGGTGGTTTTGCAGTGCCTGATGCCTGGGCTGAGGATCTAACTCTGTGTGCTCGGTGCATGGGCCATGGGGGGATTTGGGGATGTCCCACGGGGTCCCAAATTCTCATCTGCCTCCATCCCTGGCCTGGGTTGAGCAGAGCTGGGAACCGTCGGGGACGTTGCTGCTCCCTGGGCCAAAAGCGCTCCCGGGACCGCGTTAGCAATTTAATGAGTATGCCTGTTCCTTGCCACAACCCAAAACATCACAGTCAGCCCCTGTTTGTCCCCTGACGTGACAGCGGTGACGGGCTGTCCCTGCTTCTGTCCGCAGCCGTGCGGCTGCCCCTGGTCTCCACGGGGCAGCTGTGGCCATCGGGTGCTTGAAACCTCTTGTCACAAGCTGCTCCAAAAGCCAGGCTGGACATTGCTCCTTTAAATTCTTCCTCTGCATGAGCAAGACTTGGACCTGTTCCTGCAACAGCCAGGAGGAGAAACATCAGGCTGCACCCGCAGGAGCAGGAGAATCAGGTGCTGGAGACGTACAGCTCTAATTCAGGGTCATTATCACGTCCCCGGTGCCAAGAGGAGCGTTTCTTTCCGCGTTTCAATGACAGGAACAGCTTGTGCTGCTCAGCCGTGATTTATTGCGTAGGATAAGAGGGAGGCGATAGCCTGGCAGCATGCGGACAGGGTGCATGTGCTTCTCCTGTGCCTCATTTACCTCTCACTATCCAAGAGCCTTGCTAGAGCTACTTGTTCCCCAGCGCTGCTGGGCAAAGCTGTGATCCCAGAAGCACACCTCAGGAAGCCTATGGAAAATGCAGCGCTTCACGCAGGTTTTACTGTGTGAAGATACTAGGTGTCACAGGGATATAATATCCAATGGTATTGGGAAAACACGGCTGGGCACAGTGTTATAATGCTCATATATAATGTTCCCATCCTTTTGKCCGAAGCTGGGAGGTGAGGATGCAGCTAAACCAGGGAATGAACTAGATTTTGGAAAACTGGTGCTCCCCACGTCTTTATGGGGAGCAGAAAAAGGAGACAATCGCAGCAACAGGAGACTTATCTCCTGGGGCTGGTCCCACCAGGTGTAGGGTGCTCTGGTGAGGTGTAGGACTGGCTACCCTTGGGGGAGGTAAGGCTGTAGATGCTGTGAAACACAGCTTGGGGGTGCAGGGATCAAATACGGTGGTCAGTGCCGTTAGGGATGTCTGAGGACATTCCACCCCATCCTGCCGCTGCTTCAAACTGGCACAGCTCTCCTGAGGTCCCTTGTCATCTCCACCAGCCACACTGGGATGTCTTCATAGCCTTGAGCATCTCACCTGGCCCAAAACACAACAGAGCTGGGGAGCTTTAAAGTCACACAGAGATAAGTTCGGCAATGGGGCTCTCAATCATGTCACAGCTGAATAGAGATGTTCTGGTTATGGACATCTCCTCATCCAAATCCTACCCTGGGGCTGCTACCCTTTATCAGATTAAGCCCTAAAATCTCTAGTCAAATTTGTATCACAACTTCACCCAACCATTCCCTTGCTCACTCACTTGCAGGCAAAAATGATGGGTATTTGGGAGTGTGACTACAACAGGCTCCCTTGTCTCCTGACAGCTATTCAGCCTTAATTACCAGAAAGCACTTTGGGATGCTTTGAATATGAAAAGCATTTAAGGACCATTAAGTTCTCATCTCTATTTACTCCAAAGTAGTATCCAAGTATTTATTTCCAGGGAAGTGTAATAGATGATAGTTTCCTACGCAGGGTATCTCAGTGGAGCAGGTTGATGTTGGAGGGAGATCTTTTTATGTAATTCATCGTGGTGGCAGGGTTCTTCCATAACGTTTTACCCTGGCATGTGGCTCGTGCGGTCCCTGGGGAATTGGCTCCCGAGACCATCTCAAGCCTTTCAGCCTCCTCGGCTGGACTGACCTGAAAGTCTTCACAGCCTCCACACTCATGCCAAAATATTTCAGCTCCACTGGGCGCAGATATTCCCCCTTTGGCGGGTTTCATGGACCTACCAATGCAATGGAGTCAGGGCACATCCAGCCACAGGCGTTTTGGTCCCTCGCCCAGCTTTCCTGGCCAAAATGGGGGTGCCTCCATGGGGTTTTTTGAGTATTTACCTTCTGGAGATGGTTTCCTCCAGCTGTGAATGTGTGTGCCAGGCCAGGCGTGGGAGTATAGACAAGCCCCRGGACATCCCCACCCTTCCTCCAGACCTGAGTGGGCCATTTAAGACTTATTTTAGCGTTTTTTAATATGATATCTCAGTAAGATATACACAGTGTGTCTGGTCCCACGGAGGAGGACAAGCATTGCCCAAGAGCTATTTGGCCAGCTGAGAGGCTGGGAGAAGGAGGCAGCTGCCCGGTAGATGGCAATACTGACATTCACTCAGCAGCAGACAGAGGTGTAAAAGAAGCTGATGGAAACATGTGGATTAAGCAGCATTGAAAACTCCTAATGGCCATAGCTGTGAAGGAGAAAACTTAGTTCTCTCTATTAACTGCTTATCTGAAGTCTCACTTTAGCCAGAGCTCTGGCAAAACAGGAATTTTTGCTGTTTTGTGCAAGGAAAACACTGAAGCCAGAATACTTTTACATTTATTCACTGCATTTAGCACCACCCGTTTCCCCAGATGCTGAGGACTCAGAGCTCCTCCAGAGATGATGACCACAGAAGGGCCCTCACGTGGTGCAGAAATCAAACTGCTTTTATCTCGGTGTGTAATTTGGGTTGATTTGGTGGAGAGGACACTTCTTCACAGCGTGATGATTTCTGTCATGTTGAACATCATTACCCCAAAGAATAAGGAATAACAGCTCAACTTTTTTTCCCCCCCACCCCATAGCATTGACAGACTAAAACTCAAACGGGCCACGGGAACGTGTCAACAATTGCCAGTTCTGCAGTGCCTTTTTATAGGAAAGCCAAGTTGTTCAACAGGTCTGAGTTAAAACCTTAGCACCTGCAAACTTCTGCTCGTTTCCATGGAAAATGCACGTGCATGGGTGGAGAAGGTGCCTGTTACATTGACAGAGGTCTTGAAGCCAGTGGGGATGCAGAGACACCGCCGAGGATGCTTGTTACTGCCTTTGCAGAAGGCCTGGGGCAACCTTATCCTCTGCAGTGTCACACTGCTCAGCCATGCGGTACAAACCTGCCTTTTTCTTCTACGAGCCAGACAAGCAATGTCTGGTATTTTTTCCCAACATTCCTGCCTCCTAAGTGGACGCAAGCCCTTTGCGTGCAGGATCTGGCCCTACAGAAATACCTCCAGTGCTGCAGAACCAACAACCTTGCCCTTGCCTTGCCCTGGAGCTCCTGGGTTGTTTTTTTATTTTTCCCTGCCAGAGATAAAGTCATCCTACCCATCATTTTATAGCTGTTCCTGCCGAGAAAAGTCCTCAGGTGTCTCATTCCCGTGCGGCGCCAGGTCTGGAGGAGCCTCGCCTCGCGTCACAGCCCGTCCCCGTCCCCACCAGCCGTCGGTCGTCAAATGACTCATCCCTTTTCCAGAGGCTGCTCCGCCACCCAGGGAGAAATGCTTTCTAGTCTGGTGGCGACACGCACGGTTCAACTCTTGTAGGCACCTAAAAATGAAACGAAAGCGGGCGATGAGTAATTCTGTGCCTCTGGGTGTTACAAGCAAGGCGTACAAGGCGGCTGTATGGAGGAAAAAAGAAAATAAATGAAAATAAAAGGGGGATGAAGACTTAAGCAAGGTGGGGAATGCACAGATGGGTTTAATTGGGGTCAACGAATCACCGATTCCCAGGGGTGGGAAGGAGCACCACCGCTCGCTGTCAAACAGGGCACGAGTCCCAGCTCTGTGTCACCGGGTTGGGGCACATCCATCCTGGCACGTGTAGAAAGTCAGCTGGCCTCAACCCCTCCATGGCCAGGGAGCAAATTGAAGGTTGCACCTGGTTGCACCCCTTTGAAGGTGCGGAGTGGCCATGGCTTTAACGTCAACGCCTTGCAGAGGGACGATCCTGAACCAGCCGGGGAAGCTTGTCCAGGGCTTCTCCTGCCTTGATCTTCAAAGCAAACGTGAACTCCTCTTGGCACAAAGAGGCTGTTATAAACTCTGCTGCTTCCCCATGGAGATGCTGGGCCGGCGGATGCCCGCGCCGGAGGCGGGTTGATGGGATGCGGCACCTTGGGGCTGTTTCGGCACCGTCCCTTGGGGGGTGGCAGGTCCCCTGGCCATGATGCCCTTTGCTGGGGCACGGTGCAAAGTCATCACCGAGAGCCAAAAACCCACCAGTGCGGCAGCTGGAGCTGTACACTGGGGCCTCTGCTCCTCCCAGTCAGAGAGTAATTAACATAAGAGGGAATTATAGGCATAAACCCTATAAAATAAAATAAAATAAAATAAAATTAAAAAAAAACAGCCTCTCTTCCGTGTTGCTGCTTTTACAGCCCAGCAAATAATTTGTAACAAATAGTTTATTCAATTAATTGAGCTTCTCAGCTCTGGGGGCAGATGGCAACCTTCAGAGATGGATTCCCGCTGGAAAACTAGAAAATGGCATTCTTGGGCCAATTTCCCTTGCTTTCAGGTCAATGCCAGTGGTTATGATTTATGCCCATATTGCTGGGTGCAAGTCCTCAGGATAGGTGTGCATTTCCCCATCCAGGTTTCTGGGATTTATTCAGCTTTTCCTTTGCACCGTGGGCTGGCTCACGTCCTCACCCTCTTCTTATTTCCCTGCTGTTGCCAGGACCAAGCGTATTTTCTCTGCTTTTCCCCTGGGGCGCAGGATCGTGGTGATGCTTCTTTTGGCCGCATCCTTCCAGGTCCCAGTGGTGCCGTGGGGCAATGAGAAACAGTTTGTGGCCTGCAAAGGAAAGGAATTTCTAGGGTTTTCCAAGGGTTTCCCAAGATTTCTCCTATATGCTCCTTGGCGATGGGGATGCTGCTACCACTGCTGTCTTTTCCATCGTCCCATGGAGAGGTGCAGCTACCATCCACAAGCCAAGCAAGCTTGGGAAGCAACGCAGCCGGACCCCCATGCACTGAATTTTACCTTTTTTAGGGAAAAAAAAAAGGCACTCTGTCACACAGAGAGACCCGGGTGGAGCAGGAAGCAACTTGAACAGGACAATTGTCACGTGCCACCACAAGATGATGCACTGGGGACATTGCAATAGCATGGCTGGAGACACCTTGGGAGCCTCAGGAGATGCTCTCCAGGACATGGGTCTTGCTCTGCCAAGCAAGAGGTTGCATCACATTTTTACCCTCAAATAAATTAAGCAAATTGCCAAAGAGGTCCCTTCTAGTCCCAGCCCTGGGAGAAACCACTCTCGCCAGCCCAAACTCTCTTCTGGCCAAAACGTGCTGTTTTAGCTCAAAATTTGAAAGCAGGGGGGGGGCACTGGGTGCCCCTCTGTGAGGAGACCCATCCCTGGATGAAGCCAGAGGGACTTTGGGGCACCCCTCGTGCATCTCTGGTTGCCCCAAGAGCTTCTCCCGCGTCACCTCCCAGGGCTTTGGTAGTGTTCCCTGCTACGTTTCAGCGTTGAGGTGACACTGAGGCTGTGATGGACCTGGGGACACCTTGGAGGCTACCTGGGGAAACCTCCCCTTTGCATAGCCAGCTGCCACGCATGGAGAAGGGCTCCGCAGGGATGGATGAGCTGCTTCGGCTCCATGCCTCCTCCAGGGAAGATGTCCCCTTCGCTCCAGGGACTGACCCTACGGCTCTTTTCCCACTACGGCACTGGCCCCATGCCGGTGCTCAGCCCCCCCAGGCTCCCCCCATGCCTTTCCCCCATGCAAGGGCATGGGGATGCTCTTCCCTGGCCTGCTTTTGGGGGGATGAGAAAAGCAACGGGGGTCCCCAAGCTCAGGAGAAGCCTCTTGGAAGACACCAGGCTGGGCCAAGGGCTGCTCCTGCCCAGGTAGGATGCTCCCATCTCGACCCTCAATCCCTTGGGGTGGGATCCCCAGGGCACCCATTAGCTTCAAAAAGGGGCCAAAAAAGCCAAAAACAAATGAAAAAGGGACAATTAGGACATACAATGCAGCGTACGCACCCATCATCCAAATTCTTGAGCCACAGTAAAGGATAAACAGGGCAAAGACACCGACGTATTCAAACAAAATTCTTTTATTGAAAGTGTAATGGAAATTTCTTCATATTGCTTTGATGAAATGAGAGACAGCAGCTGTAGACAAATACGCTTTTTTATAAACAAATGCAAATGAATAAGGTAAAAATAAAGCATTTTTTTTAACTTGTACCTTTAAGCAACATAATCACAATATATACACAAAGAAAGCTAAAATAAAGCTATGTTGAAACCAAAGCGTTTCAATCAATACATTAGATAATTACAGATTGTGTCAATAAATACCCAGTTTTTAAACTGTTTAACAGGCAACTTTTTACACAGATACCAAGAAGAAAAAAAAAAAAATTATATATTTACAATTTAGTGCCCTGGGAAAAAAAAAAAAAAAAAAAAAAATTTTTTTTTTTTTTTTTTTGGCACCAACACAAATAAAAAGAATAAATTATAGAAAAAAATCCACAAAGGCAGGAGTCTATCCCCGTCATTCATTAAAAAAAAGTGTGTGTGTATATATATATAAAATATATGTATATATTTTATATATATAAATATATATATATGCAGAGAAACCTAGGAATGTTATAAAATATATTAGTGCCAATAAATACAGAATGGTACCAGACTTTCAACTGTCAGTATTTTTGATGCAGTCTGAAGGATAGAAACTACCACCTAGGAGATAACTGAAGGGGATTTTTCAGTCTAAAGAAACGATGACGACAAGAAAAAAATAATAAAATATATATATATATATATATATCCAGGAAATCCTCCATCTGCCAGTAGTATTCCTACAGTCGCCCTCCTGCCCGGCGGGGAGGTCCCCGGGGGCGATGCCTTGCGGGAGGATGCGGCGGCGAGCGCGGGACGAGCACCCACTCACGGCCGAGGCGGGTCAGCTCCGCTTCCAAGTTGACCGGCTCAATACCAGAGAAGATGTACAATTAAATAGTAATAATAATGATTAAAAAAACCCAAACAACCCAGCCTTCGCCATATTCGTACACCAGAAGTTTCCTAAATTGCCGGCAGGTTTGCACGAGGCGCCTGTTGAATAGCAGGTACCCAAGAGCACCCTCCCCGTCACGGGGATATAAACAGTTCAGCTGATGGAAAAAACCTCAAATCCATATTTCGGGATTTTTTCCCTCCCTCTGGGTGGCTCTGCGCCCCTCGGGAGCTCCCACCAGCGCCCAGCTCCTGGGGCCGCAGGGCTGGGACGCCAGAGCTGCCGCCTCCCCCCGGTGCCAGCGATGCCAGGAATCACTCCCATCACCAAATCTCACATTTGCCAAGGGGGGATTTAAAGCCGGTAGGTTTTAAAGCCTTTTTTTTTTCTTTTTCTTTTTTTTTTTTTTTTCCATACCGCTGGCATAGGCACTTAGTGTATCACTGACATACAGATTTTATGTCCAGTTACATCTCGTGGCCAAATAGTGTCATGTTCTCAGACTGATTTAAATAGCAAAAGGCCAAGAGGGCCCCCAATATCCTTCCTAAACAAAATGATTCCTCTTATTTTAAAAACCAAAAGCCCTCAAGTTTTTCAGCTTTGTTTTCAGGTGTTATTTTTTCTTCCCTCTAAAACCATACTCAAAGGATAAATAACCCAATAACCTTCATATCCATCTATTTTACTTGATTTACCCGATTTACCTATATTAAAAAAAAAGTATAAACAGTCTGACCGACTAGGTTTTGGAGCTGCGATACCCTCGACGTTGGGGAGTCCTAAGGAGCACTTGCTGAGGAGGGTGAGCACAGTGTTGCTGTTGTCGGCTTTGCTCTCCCAAAGCCCCCCCCAGGGCTGCAAAGGTCCTTCTCGTTACACCCCCCCTGCTGCTAAGGGTTCCTCTGCATATTCAGGCACCATAATTGATTGCGAAAGATCTCACGGCCAAATCCTTAGGCAATTAAATAAATTATAAAATAATTTATGAAAAGGGTTTGGGTTTTGGGGTTTTTTTTTTGTTTAAATAGAGCTAGTTCATGTTATTTCTTGAATAGTTGAGGGTTTTGCTTGTTTTCCTCTCCATAGCAATTTTATGGAGATCAGACACCATCATGATGTCTACTAAAGGGCTGACAGCAACCAAAGGATGTTGCACCAACGTTTCCTCCATCCCTCCCCTCCCACCTGCTTGCATTCAGCTCTTTTGGAAATGTGAAGTGAAGACCAAACAGCCAACACCTTTCAGACTCAGAAAAAAACCAGGGTCGTCTTTAGGATGGGTGTTGCTGAAGACCTTATTGCCCTTCCAGGTCATTGATAAACCACAGTGCTATTCATGTACTACAGGTAGAAAATAAATAAATACAGATATATTATGCAAAAAAAAATTGATTGTACACATAATACATCTGAGGTATTACCAATTTAAATAAGGTTTCATGCTAGTTCAAGCTTCGGTGGCTAGTTAAATTCTGGAATTTGCAATAAATAGATGAAGAATGATTACGTATATAGTGTATGGATCTCTTCTGTAAACTTGTCCGATTTAAACGTAAGAGCACGTTGGGCTAACTCTTACGCAAACCACAAATTTTCACAATAAATACAGCTTCAAAAAGTTGTCTTAAAAAGTTCCTGCAACACTGAAACGTTTCTAGAAGGGGCTGTGTGTACGACTGGCAACATGAGCGAGGAGTATTTCTCAACAGGTCTTTTCATACAAAACACAAGGAAATTCATACGTGAAAGTCTTTTTCCCTCCCTCCCCACCCCACCCTGTCATGAAAGTTTAGAAATTTTTGCACAAACAGCGAGAGAACTGATTGTAGCTGCAGTATGTCAAAACGTCCACGTTCTATAAAGACCAAAAATAGTTTGTTTGCTTAGAAAGTCTTTTTTTTCTTGTTTTTTCCTCCTTATTTTTGAGTAGCATATCATCCTTTCAGTGAAAGTTTGCCTGTCTGACCGTTCTTCGGTTTTGCTTTCGGTGCTGGTCCTTCCCACCCCAGCCACGTGGGCGTTTCACACTTTCACCGTCTCCATCAGCGATGACTTGATGGCGTCCTCCAAAAGTTGATTGTCTGTGAAAGGGGCCGGGGTTTCGGGGACGGATTCGGACAAACCGATGAGGGACTCCAAGAAACAGGAGCCCTGATCTCCGGCTTGCGGGAAGCCGGGGAAATTAGGCAACTGAAACTGTAACGCTGAGAAGTTATCGAGGTTCTCGTACTCCTTTAAGGAGTTGTAAAGGGGTCCCAAGTTATAGTCCGAGAAGGACTGGAAGAAATCCAAGGAGTCAGAGGAAAGGCTGAGGTCGGCGTAGCTCTTGGAGCAGGGCTCGGCCGGGGATGAGGCGCAGCAGGACAGCCCATCGCACCGCATGTGGGCAGCATCCTCCAGCAAACCTCCGCCGTCCTGGTTGGCATTCTCATCCAGGCACTCGGAGAGGTGGGACAAGTGGCCGGGGACTGGCTTGGCCTCGCCGCCGTGGTCCTCGATGAAGAAGTCGGCAGGGTGGAAGCAGCTCAGGTCATCCTGGCCGCGGCCACCCTCTTCCTCGGCATCCGAGTCGTTGAAGTGGAGGATGCGTGCCAAGCCATCGTCGTCCACGTCCGACTGGGACTTGTCGGAGGGGAGGCTCTCGTAGGGYTCCTCCAGGTCCTCGCTGGGGTGGGAGGAGATGGAGGAGTCCGTCATGTCGCTGCTGCAGCTGTTCTCCCCCAGGGCCTCCAGGTCAGGACTGAACTGGAAGGCGGGTGCCAGTGGCACGGCACGCTCCTCCAAAGAACCCTTCCCCGCTGCACATCCCAAGGGTGGGAGCCGCTCCCGAAAAGGGGGCTCAGCCTCCACCACCTTCTCACTGCTCTGCTGCTGCTTCTCCAGCTCCAGCTTCATGATGGTGTGGATGAAGTGGGTCTGCACGCGGGCCTGGTTGAACTCGATCCTGCCCTCGGTGTTGCCGCAGCCGTCCTTGGTGCAGCCGCAGGGGAAGGAGGTGTGATCCATCTGGTGTGGGGAAAAGCAGAGGCAGAGGGTTAGGACTGAAGCCGGCGGCGCAAAATTGAAACCGCCCGTGACTCACCCGCCCTGAGAAACCAAGTAACAGCTGAGGGGTTTAAAAGCAGACTAAAAAAATAATAATAATAAAAGACACCCTGCTCTTTTGAAGTGTTGTCAGAAAAACGTTGGATTTCAGTACAACTGAAGAAAGTTAAAAGGTTCCAAAAAAAGCAAAATATAATGCTCCAAAAGGAGACATAAGGGCGCAAACATGAGTTTTTACATATTGCATCATGATATTTAATACCTGATCCGTATTATGAGCTTCTGCCCCTTGCTGAGACAAGGACAAGTTGCTCAACAGGCATCTGCGGCACCTTTATGTCCCTGTTACCAGCAGCCACTAGAGGGGGGCTGCGACACGCACAAGGAGCACCCGTCCTGTGTGCACCCATCCGCCTGTGCGCACCCACCCTACACCACCCCCAGCCTGCAACCACGGCATGGAGGGAGCGAGCAGCACCCAGAATGGGGAATACGGCTCCCCAAACACAGCTGGGCAGGCACCCATAAAAAATAAAATGAGAAATATAATAAGCTAATTGAATATACAGAGATTATCCCACCTTGCAGGTGGTCTGCACAGCTAGCTGTGGGTTGACGCTCAGCTGACACTCCCATGTTCGCCTGAGCGCACTGAGAGTTGTGATACACACCAAGGGAAAATAAAGTTAAAAATAAAACCAGGGGGAGGAAGAGAAATCGCAGCCTCACGTGAGGAGCAAGAAGCTTTCGTTTGCGAAGACATTCCCACATGTCTCATCTCCAATGGGAGACCAAGTAGGTACTGGTCTTGTGGGGACGGATGGGGCGGGTGCATTCACGCTGCAGGCTCGGGCACATCCCCATGGCTGCAGTAGCAGCGTGTGGATGGCTACATGTGTGATTTGGGAAGCGGGCGCTTTTGAGCAGCGTCTGCCTTGCAGCCTGGGGAGCATCTTCAAGAGCTTTTCTCGCCTGCTTCAGGCCGAGCGCAGGTGGGAACAGATGCATTTTACAAGCTGCCCTAACTCTGTCCTGCTTACTCAAAACGCCCCCGCTTTAACATACACACCAGCTGGAGCTGTGGCTTTTCCCCTGTGCCCAGAGGTGAGGGCAGTACCTGACATTTAATGCCTGCCAAGCTGCAGCTGCACGTCTCCGGGTCGCAGACCTCCCGGCAGTCACAGCCGCAGTCCTCCCGGGACAGGCGGATGTTGTGCAGCTCCCGCTTCTCCTCCTTGTCGATCTTCTTCACCCCCACGGCTTTCAGCAGCGCGCGTCTCTTCTTGGCGGGGTAAGGCTGGAGGAAGAAGCCGTCCTCCAGGTCCACGTTGCTGACATCTATGTCGTCGTCGGAGATGTCTTCAATGGTGAGCTGGTTGGCCTCTTCCGACTCCTTTGTGCCGTTCATGGTTAGCTGAGGGCAAAAAACAGGCAAAGAGTTAGGGACCTGTCAGGGACACCAAGCCATCAGCACTCCCAGGTTAGGAGAAACAAGAAAGGAAAGATCTGCCTCCCATGGTGGCTGACCCCAGGACCAAAATCTGTGTAAGAGCCCCCAGAGACCTGACAGACACCTGACACATGGAGTTCAGCATCTCTTCCACCACCTTTCAAGGGTGGAGAACTGAGCTGAAAATCCCACACCGGAGCCTGTGTTTTTTGGAGACCCAAACAGGGTTAAGATGCCCCCAGGTCTCAGAGAAGCTCCTACTAAAAGATGGCTATTAACTAACGACATCCACCCGCTCCTCACCGAGCCAGCCCCACGCTCCTACTCACTTTCCATTTCAACGCTTCCAACTTCTCCTCTTTCAATTTCTCTTCGAGTTTCTCCCGACGAACATTTTCCTGCTCCTTTGAAAACTCTGCTAGCGTGAACTGCCGGGAGGAGCTGTGTTTGCTCACCATCCCCAGGGTACAGCCCCCGCGACTAGGCACGCTCGTGAACCCCTGGCAGCGTGGGAAGTAAAAGACAGTGACCCGGTCAAACTCCACATTGTTCTTCTTTAGTCGCTTGGATTTCTTCAGGATAGACGTGGCTAAAAATGGGGGAAGAAAAAAAAGCACAGTCAGTACTGCCATCCTGCAGACGGGATAGAAATATTACAAACAGCCTGTAAATTTTACAAACAGGCAGGACTTGCAATTACTTTCTCAACAGGGACATGATGGGACAAGGTTACAACATCGCTTGATGGCTTCTAGTGTTTTAGGATCTAACACTTCAAAGGTGGGATGAGGATGGAGAGGAAACTAAGCCAAGTCCTGATGCATCGGAGTCACCGATCAGATTCACCCCAAGAAACGGCTGCTGCTTCTCCTTCCTGCTTGACTTCCTCCAGGAAACATACATTTGCTTATTCTTCATGTGCAGCAAAGCATAACGAACAAGCAACAAACCATCCTACATGCCTGTCTTGCTCTAAACCCAAGCAGCCTGCCCCATGTTCAAGAGCTCGTGGTCCGCTCCCAGGATGCTGGAGCACCAACACTCCAGCGCTGTATGGCCCCAGCTTTTGTGGCAGGGCAGAAAACAGCCAAAACGGCTGTTTTTCTGGTACTTCCTCTCACCACCCAGTGGGAGAACTACGAATCTATAGTTTATTCTCAAGAGACTCATTTGAGAGCAGCTGCAAAGATGTTAATCTTTATGAAGGTGATCCCAGGGTAAACATGGCAATACATGACTCTGGTTTATCTTAAACTGCTGAAACACGCTACACACCATTTAAAGCAGAGCCTCTCCAGAGATGTCTAGTTCTGCACATTTGCACGTGCAAACATAGCAGATGGAGGTGGACTAATTAGCCAGGGCAGGTTCAGAGTCAGTGAGTTTCCACGAACGTAGCTGGCCACAGAAAGCAAAGCGAAATGCAGTGGTACTGGGTTACAGAGCTGCTTTTTCTGCTGCACGAGCATGTCAGGAACAAGAGTCAGCTACGCACACAAATTCGGTGGTGGGGTTTTTTGGTTCCATTCTCTGCTGGTGCATGGATGTCTTGGTGGCCACCATGGAGAATATGGGAAAAAACAACCCAGAAAGGATGAATGACTCCTGCAGAGCTCGGATTCGAGCCCCGCTCTTCGGATGACAAAGCCACAGGCAGCCCTACTACAGGGAGCCAACCAAAAGCGCTGCCGAAAACCCAAGGGGTTTGGCTGGTTTGGCTGGCCCCGAAGGCTGGGAAAGTGCAAGACCGGACAGTTAGCTGCACCCACGTTTCACAAGTCTCACTTGCCAAAATGTAGCATTTCAGTTTCATATGAAAAAAAAAAAAAAAGTGTTCACCCAGCTGCGTCAGCAGCTTCTGCTAAATAGCTGAGGGTTTCACACTGGGCTCTGCAGTCACTTTGATGATATCTTTGCACTGCGTTGCATTTTCATAATAACCTTGACTCAATCTTCTAAAACATTAGCTCTTTATCAAAAGGCAAGTTAACCACCATGATCATCTATCGGCTGAGCTGCTGCACTTTGGCATTTGCTTCTCCCTCCCYGCACCCTCCCTCCGAAATTGTTTTCCCATTCCTGACCCTTTTCCAATTGAGCCAGAGAATACAAAAAGTTCATTGTTTTGTCACAAAACCTGGGAAGACAAGCAAGAATGAGACTCTTTATTATTACAAGACTTCTAAAGCCTTTTCAGACCAGTGCGTGTTTGTGTATGTCTGCTAAGTGGACCTTAACTGCTATATACAGTGGGTGTTCAGTATAATTTACTAGGTTGGACTATTTCTCCTCTGTGAAGATGGTCTCCTATTGTTTTTTTTATTTTTCCCTTCGCATGGCAGATAAAGGATTTTACAACCTTGTCTTCTGTGTGTTTTCCTAAAAGCTCTCAAAATTGATATGGCTGGGAAAACAAAATAGCATTTATCTGTACTAACAGCGGAGGCAATGTCAAACGTGTCATGTTCTTTGGCAAAGTACCCAACTTACGTAGGAAACAGGTTCTGAAACGGTAATTACGCTACTGGTTAATCATTTTTAAAAAACAGCGTTATGGGCCTTTGCTGTCTGTTTAGTCGTCGGCTATGGAATAGCTTGACAAGGGACTGAGGGGTGGTGGGATGGTCCTACAGCACTGGCTTGGAGGCACCTGCAGGTCTTTGGGTTTCTATTCCTGGAAATTTGGACTTCAGCAAAAACATTATAAAGGAATGATAAACGCTGGGAGGAAGGGCTGAGGAAGACTACCCTGAGGATGCCGGCCGATTATAGAAACAAGATAAATTGGTGTAATGACAGGGAGCTGGTGTTATGGCCACTTCCACTCCTGAAGGTGTGCTCCAAGGGGGTCTCTGCATGGACAGAGGTGACGACCCACCACCACGCTACAAAAAACCCGCGCGTGGGCATGCCTGATCCCGGGAAAGGGGCTGCCAGAGATACTCACGGGTGAAGCTGGGCGTTAAGGCAGAGCTGGGCTTGGGCTCTCCGCGGGAGCTCTCCTCATCCGACTCCCAGCCTGAGGATGCCGAGGAGGAGAGGGGGGAGCAGGAGGAGGAGGAGCAGTAGGTGCTGTCATCCCCCAGCTCTTCATACTTCCTTTTCAATACCCCACTCATGGTGACGCCGTAATTTTCATATAACTGAAAAACAAAGGAGAAAAGCAAAATAAAGCGATGGAAATACTGGCAGTTTCTGGTGATGAGCAGGTTGGCTTTAATCCCCAGCAAGACTTCTCCACCAGGTCCACCTGGCCATGCAGGTGTGATTCCCAAAAAGTGCTCTCCCCAAAAAAACCCCACACCTTACTATCCTCGTTGTGCACACCTGCTGAATTTCTCTCCCATTTTACGATGCTGCAGAAAAAAAGACTATCGCAGACAACAAACTGTCCAGAAACCAATTCAAACAACACAAATGTTATCAAACAAYAACTATTACATTTTGCTTACTAATTCTTTTATGTTAACTCCTTACCCAGATCGCTTTCTATGCAGTTACAGCTTTAACGTCTTGCTAATTACAAAAATAAGCCAGTTTGCAGAGAACAATCTGTTGGCATGATTTACTTGCTACAGCCCCCTGGGGAAACAGACTTATTAAATGAAGCACTGAAATACAAATATATCAGCTGTGAAGAACAGCCCTTCTCCTCACGGTGCCTTTCATAGTCAGTCCCCCATTCAATAAGCTATTCTTGTTTAGGCTGGGTTATGTATCAAGCATAGTAGCAATTAAAAACAACGCAGCTAATTAAAAACAAAGGAGCTCTGTACTTGCCTAGATTCCTAAATTTCCTGCATGCTTTTCCCCTGCTCATCTTAAAGAAAAAAAGAAAAAACCAAAAATAACTTTGTTACATCTTTTAACCTTTGCTTTTATAAAGTTTGTGGGGTTTTTGTCTCCTGAAATTGGACAAAAGCTACGCACTTTGCCTACAATAGACCAATCGATATCAGAGCCCACCTAACCTGGGATGCTCTTGCACAGACGACGGACTGTTTCTCCTTTTAGACACTGGCAACACTGCACCAGGTGCCCCTGCTTCTGCAGAAGTCACTGCCAGCTTATTTTGAAGCCAGTGAGCCATACCCAAAGCTGAGAACCAGGCTGCTGCCGGAAGAGTGACTTGCTTTGACCCCATCCCACTTGGCTGTATGGCACAACCACGGTGGGAGAGATGCAGCCCCAGCCCAGAAACTCCCTCCAGCAAGGAGGGGAGATCCCCGGCACTGCGGGATGCTACCAGCCACCCCRGTGCTTCAATAAAACCAGAGGTAACAGGCAAAACCTAAAGGATCCCTGAAATTCGGATGACACCGGGATGCTTCAGACACATACAACCCCAGGAYGGTGACAGTGCAGATACGGGGGTGCCAGACACCCGGTCCCCATCCCCTCCCGCCAGCTGAAACTCCTCCACCGGCCAAATTTGTTCTTCATAACCGTAGCACTTTCTCACCCTCTTTTGCATGTCTGAAGTTAATTTAAGTCTCTGAAAAAGAAAAAAAACCACCAAACCCGCCCTCCTGACAGCTCTGAGCAGGCAGCACAGAAACCACAACGGCTTCAAAACCTCCTAACGATGGGATCTTCAAAATCTCGACAGCGCCGCACAGTAACACGTAGCAGGACGGGAGCACACGCGGTGCCTTCAAAGCCCTACGCCAGCCCTCATTAATTACGTTTACCAACAGCTTCCCAGGAGACAATAGTCCCCTAAAAGGTCAAAAAAATCCCTGGATGAAGCAGTTCCTCGGCCTGAAGAAGTTAATCATTCACTACAACGCGCGCCTACGGGGCTGCCGCATCCCCCACGGCCCCCCGAACCTGGGGGCCAGAGAGAGGCGATCCCCTCCATCCCTCCTCCTCCTCCTCAGCAGCCCCGGAGCTGCAGGTGGTTTTGCCATGGAGGGGTTGTTGGTTTTTTGGCCTTAATCCAAAACAGATGGGGAGAAGGTGGATTTGGCCACCCTCCAGCCCCAGCAGCACATGTCCTACCTGACACCTGGATTAACCCCTTTCCTGCTGCCCAAACCAGCTACCTGGCTGCATTTACAAACCTTTTTACAAACCTTTTTTTTTTTTTTTTTTCTTCTTTTGTGCCTTCTGCTCTGTCTCACATTTGCTTTAAGAAACAACGAGGAGCAAAGAAACCCTCCAAATCCACGGCAGGGGTTCAAATCAAAGCTTGGGCTGCAGCTGGAGATTTGCTCATACCAGCTGACCCCATCGTCCACCCGGAGCAGCCAAAAAATTTGCAAAAAAAAGAAAAACCCGTATGTGGCTTCAAAGAGCATCAGTTCACACCGCAGAGCAACCGCTCACTGCTCCAAAGGACACCTCCGATGTTGCCAGTGAAGGATGCAACTGTCTAGCCAAGGGAGGGAGAAACCAGCTCCCCAAAAAGCCTGTAGGACACATGTCCAATGGCAAACGCCCTCAGAGATGAGATGTTGACCACATCCAAGCCTCACRGGAGACACCGGAGGGTGGTGGAGCAGCCAAGATCACACCGCTGAAACAGGGATAACTCCCAGGTTCAGTCCAAAAAAGAAAAACCCCACGCGGCATCCATTTCTACCGGGATTTACCTGGTCTGCAGGACTCCCAGAGAAGCGAGAAGGTGGACATCACAACGCTGCAGAGCGATGCAGCCCTGATGTTCAAGCTCGCCTGCAAACCCAACAGCGTCCATCACGAGCTGCGCCACCTCCCCCCAAACCACACAGCAAGAAAAAACCGAAGCGTTTTCCTCAAGCGAGCTAACTGAATTAACACAAACACCAAGCCAGAGCCAAGGCAAGCTGTGTATAAGATGGTGCAATTTTTTTTTTTTTTTTTTTTTTTTAAAATACTATCATCCCTGATTAGCCACGTCTGGCAGAAGGATGAAGGGAGGTGTGTGCATCTCCCATCTATGAGAATAAGCCAAATGCATAGGAAAAAAACCACCTTTGGCACGCTGTCTTATTCAAAACACCTATTGTTTTGTTAATGCAAAGTAGGTGTCGTGCAAACATGATTCTCAATTAATGGGAAAAAGCTTGTGAACCTGTTGCCCACCAGCCAAAACACATTAATTTTCCCCCGTAACGCCTTCCCCCTCTTTGCTGATTTATGGCTGCAACGTTTTCCAGGTCAAGTTTTCAAATCCTTCGCAGAAGCTATATGCGATGTAGTGGGGCTGCACCCATCGGTATCTACTTGTATCCACCCCCAAAAAATCCTCCAGACGAGGGTTTCGCTGTCAAGGCAGAGACGTTCCTCTCCCCTCCTCGCCTCAGCACTTGGGAGCAGAATTCATGCCAGCGATTTGGACCCTGCCTTGAAAGCCATGTTGCCGAAAACGCTGGCCGCTCAGCCAAAAAAACCCAGAGGCCAATTCAGACACAGCAAGGATATTTTAATTGCAGTAATTCCGCAAGTAATCTTAAATCCACATTGATGTCGTACAAAGAAGTCACAAGAATGTGCACAGCAGCGTGGAAAAAAAAAAAATATATATCTATCTGTGCTTGCTATTGCAAATCTCCGCAGGCACCACCAAGCGCAGGATTTTACCACCTTCTCCTTTTTTTTTTTTTTTTTTTTTTTTTTTTTTTTTTTTTTTTTTTTTACATAACCTGAAATAAAATAATCCTATCTTCCTTTTAGTTGCCAAAAAAGACATTCTGTTCTTGGCTAAGACTTCTTACTCATCTATTTTACTGAAAACAGCTTTTGGAACAAGTACATAATGCAATGGATCAAACCCGCAGGAATTCCTCTCTGGCACCAGAACTCCCACTACCCTGGGAATACTTTCTAACAAATATTTAGCCCAGATGTGCATTCCTTTCTTTTTCTCTCCCTCTTTTTTTTTTAAAAAAGCATTAAAGTTTGGGTGGGGGGAGTGTGGGGGGGTGGCTGTCTAGTTGGGGGGAAGGGAATCGAATCTGCAAAGTCCCATTTCTGGCACTCGGCAAGTTGCAGGGTAAAGCCCTAATACACTGGAATGCGAGGAATTAATGTTTTAACTATCCTCCTCTTGGACGACGTCTCAACAGTAAATATTTCGAGTAATTTAGATTTAAGAAGGTTTGGCATTTGTTTAGCCAAGCCCAGAGGAAGGCAACTAAAACCCCTACCAGTGTCCAGTTAGTCTATTTAGAAGAGACTGCACAAAGAGGCGTCATGGCTTTGTGCAGAAGCATGCAGAGAAGATGTTTCGGTGTTATATTTTGGGGCCATATATGTGCTTTGCGCCGGGCAGGCGAATGCAGCAGTGCAAGCAAGGCAAAGGAAACTTCTCCCAGCAAGTCCAGCGGCTGTGTTCGCTCGTGCCACACCTCCCATGGTATCGCAGGAGAACACCTACAAGCAAGGATATTTTAAATTTTGGTGCTTCCGTCGGTGGAGCATCCTAAAGAATGGAAGGATCCCAAATCTGGGCATGAGCTATTGAAAGCAAACTTTCTTCTGCAAAGCAATTTGGGTAAAAACAAAAAAACAAACAAAAAAAAGCCCAAACCTCAGTGCAATGCACTAAAAGTATTTATTTTCCAGTGGCTTTTTGAGCCGGTTTGCCGACTTTACAAGCACAGCCGCCTGCCTGCAGCCCGCGAAGCCAAGGTGGACTCTTCCCAGCACACCGGGACGAGGGCTCGGGCGCCGGGAGCGAGTTAACAACTCTGCTGAGCCGTGAGTCAGAGCAGCTCCCGCTCCCTCCCCCAGAGCCACAGTGGCTGTGCAGGTCTAGCAGGAGTAAATATTAGTTTAAAAAACACCACCGCATATTTTAGCCAGGTACGGCTCCGAACACGACTCACGGAGCAAACCTGGGGGAGTTTTTGGGGTCTGTGTTTATTTGCACATCGCTGTTTATTGCGGGTCAGGCGACCTCGGTGCGAGTATCTCCAAAAACTGGTGTGGAGCTGAGCTTCCCCTTTAGCTATCCCAGATATTTGATGTCTAACAGCAGCAGCGATCCCAGTAATGCCTCTGGGTTACTTAATAATCACCGCGCTATCAACACTGATTCATTGCTTGTTCATTTAACTATTTTAATTCTTTGCATATTTACTTAAGTGGTTTCCCCAGCGCCGCTGTGACAGCCTCCACGATGACAACACTTCCCAATTTTGGGGCTGACCAGGGCCAAGGTGAGCGGGATCATCCCGTCGGGACCCTCCGGGGGACAGTCCCGCGCGTGTTCCCAGCCACGCAAGCTGTGCTTTCCAGTTCAGACCAGATTATTTTCACCCAGCTGGGTCTAAGGTTTCATAACCTTGCTCTGGTTAAAAATAGCCTCTGCCTACTATGCAACAGCAAAACCCAAAGTACCCCGTGCTGCGGAGCAGGAGCATGAATCAGTTCGTAGCACCAGGAGTTTATTCTCCTGCCAGAGACTGAACAGGCAAAACACCTTCCCCGGGAAGAGCATCAGAAGCGCTTACTCCGTCTACTRATTTTCAGAGGGCCACAAAGAAAAAGGCTTTTCAGATTTTTCTATCAAGCCCTTACTTCTCGCTGACAGCTTGAAAGGTAAATAAGAAACATTAGCAAATACATTAAAGGTTATCTGACACGGCCCAAATGAAACGAGGTTCAGATGTACTCGGCGCAGATTGTGCTGTAATAAATATGAAAACAGCGAAGTGTGCTTTGTCTAGGAAAATCCTCTATTTGATTACACCTCATGAATAATTCACACCAGGTTTCCATATTTGTCCTCCTGTAGGTACACGCTGTGCATTACCTTGCCTGCTATATATACGCACGCATTTCCTGCGCTGAATTATTAAAGGCTTGCCGGGAGCTGCAGAGTCTCTCCACGCGGAGAACAAATGTGCCATCCCGAAAATAAACCCCCCAACCTTGACGGGCCTCATCTGCAAACTGCTCAGCAGAGGGGAAGAAAAAAAAAAAAAAAAAAAAAAAAAAGAAAAAATCGGGGCGGGGGGGGTGGAAAAAATTGCTGATGAGTTCGCTGTAACAAATGACAAGACTTCGAGGTTTGTAAATGGCCGTGAGGGTTTTCTCTCCATCCCACCGAGGCGATGTCATTACAGACGTTAGTAAGGTAGGGCTGCTTTAGGAAAGGGCTGTCCCGATGTGTCAGCCTCTTCCTACAGCGACATTATGTAACCCGGAGGTGACAGACACGTCGGAGGGTGCCGGGGAGGGGGGCAAGCCAAAAAAAAAAAACAAACAAACAAACAAAAAAAAACCACACTGAGAAAACTTAGTAGTTTGGGGTTTGTTTTTTTTCCCCCTTTTTTTTCTTTTTCTCAAGTGCGCAGTAGAAGCCCCGATTTTTCTATCTCGGGAGGCGGCGAGAGGGGGGGCCCGCTCCCCGTCCGTCCGTCGGTCCATCCGTGCACCGGTCGGTAGGTGTTGCTGTAGCGACGGGAAAGCATCCCCAGCCGGGCAGATCTGGGGAAGAGCGAGCCGGCAAGGTTCCCCCCGCCCCCCCGCCTTTCTTTCAACATCAGAAAATTGGAACCGCAGCCGTAAAGATGGAGCAGAGCCTTAACTGACAGGGGGAAAACTCAAGCGCGACTCCAAATAAATATATAGGTATTTATATGTATACATAGCGCAGCGTTTTCTGCCGATGGGAAAGTGCGGGGGGGCCGGGGGAGCAGCAAAGCCCCCTCCAAGGAACGCGGTCCCGCTGCGCCGGGGGGTCCGGACCCTCCCGCCAGCCCCAGCCCCAGCCCCGCCGGGCTCCCCTCGCCCCCGGGCAGGAGCAGCCCGGCCAGACGGCGCCGCTGCGGCGCGCCTGCCCGGCTCTGGACGGCGGGGCACCGAGACGGACTCCCCCCCCGACGGCGGGGCACCGGGACGGGCTCTGACCCGGACCCCCGGCCGCCGAGCACCGCGCCGGACACTGCACCGGACCCCGCCAAGGGCAAGCACCGAGCTGGCTCTGAACCGGAGCCCCGACGGCCGAGCACCGCGCCGGACGCTGCACCAGACCCCCCGACGGCCGCGCACCGCCCCCCGACCCGCGGTCCCGGACGGCGGAGCACCGAGCCTCCCCCGCGGCGGACGCCCCCGCCGCCGC